>CM069150.1:21494258-21594715 GCA_035221665.1 Okamejei kenojei
ACTTTCATTTTCCTGTAAATCCTCTCATTAGCTGCACAGCTTTCGGGCGATGTCTTGCCAATGTTGACAGAATGTGATTTCGAAAAGACGGGTGTAAGGTAAGCAAAACTTTTGGTTCAGGCCTTTGGGGACAGCAAAGAGGTTCCCGAAAGTGTAGGAAGGAACTGCAGATGCTGGTTTACACCGAAGATAGATACAAAATGCTGGAGTTGCTCAGTGGGACAGGCAGCATGGATAAGAAGGAATGTGTGACGTTTCGGGTAGAGACCCTTCTTCAGACGGAGTCAGGGGAGAGGGAGACACAGATATAGTGGAAGGGTAAGGTGTGAAAATGAGACATCAAAGGGGACGAAGTTCAAGAAAAATGTAGAATAGATCGTTGTTAGCTAGGGAAAGATGACGAAGCATGCAAAGATAAAATGTAATGTCTCGACCTGAAACATCACCCATTCCCTCTCTGCAGAGATGCTGCCTGTCCCGCTGAGTTACTCCAGCTTTTTGTGTCTGTCTTCAGTTTAAACCAGCATCTGCAGTTCCTTCCTACATAAAATTTAATCAGGACAGTCAGATTGGTCGGAAAGGGAAGGCAAGGGTTACTTTAAGTTAGAGGAGTCAATATTTATACTGCTGGGTTGTAAGTTGCCCAAGTAAAACATGAGGTGCAGCTCCTCCATCAGAAAACGGACAAGGGAGAGCCAGTGGATGTAGTGTACCTGGACTTTCAGAAAGCATTTGATAAGGTCCCACACAGGAGATTAGTGGGCAAAATTAGGGCACATGGTATTGGGGGTAGAGTGCAGATATGGGTAGAAAATTGGTTGGCAGGTAGGAAACAGAGTGGGGATTAACGGGTCCCTTTCAGAATGGCAGGCAGTGACTAGCGGGGTACTGCAAGGCTCGGTGCTGGGACCGCAGCTATTTACAATATACATCAATGATTTGGATGAAGGGATTCAAAGTAACATTAGTGTGAACTGTGAAGAGGATGCTATGAGAATGCAGGGTGACTTGGACAGGTTAGGGGAGTGGGCAGATGCATGGCAGATGAAGTTTAATGCGGAATAAATATGAGGTTATCCACTTTGGTATCAAAAACAGGAAGGCTGATTACTATCGAAATGGTGTCAAGTTGGGAAAAGGGGAAGTACAACGGGATCTGGGGGTCCTTGTACATCAGTCTATGAAAGCTATGAAAGTAAGCATGCAGGTACAGCAGGCAGTGAAGAAAGCGAATGGCATATTGGCCTTTATAACAAGAGGAGTCGAGTATAGGAACAAAAGGTCCTTCTGCATTTGTACAGAGCCCCAGTGAGACCACACCTGGGGTATTGTGTGCAGTTTTGGTCCCCTAATTTAAGGAAGGACATTCTTGCTATTGAAGGTGTGCAGCGTATACAAGGTTAATTCCTGGGATGGCGGGACTATCATATGCTGAGAGAATGGAGCAGCTGGGCTTGTACACTCTGGAGTTTATAAGGATGAGAGAGATCTTATTGAAACATATAAGATTGTTAAGGGTTTGGACACGCTAGAAGCAGGAAACATGTCCCCGATGTTGGGGGAGTCCAGAACCAGGGGCCACAGTTTAAGAATAAGGGGTAAGCCATTTAGAACGGAGACAAGCAAACACTTTTTCTCACAGAGAGTTGTGAGTCTGTGGAATTCTCTGCGGTGGAGGCAGGTTCTCTGGATGCTTTAAAGAGAGAGCTGGATAGGGCTCTTAATGATAGCGGAGTCAGGGGATATGGGGAAAAGGCTGGAACGGGGTACTGATTGGGGATGATCAGCCATGATCACATTGAATGACGGTGCTGGCTCGAAGGGCCGAATGGCCTACTCCTGCACCTATTGTCTCAAACAGATGGAATTCTCGTCTGTATTAATTTTTCTATTTCAATTAAAAATATTATTGCCAATAGTTCAAAGTCTGTGGTGTGCTTTGATTCCCTAAATAGTTACTAGAGGGGTGTAGAGGGAGCTAAGAAACAATGGTCTTAAGAGTTGTGCAAACGGGCAGATCGGGCCACCGAGTTGTGCTGACTATCGAGCACGCATTTACATCAATCGTTATGCAACCTACTTTCCCATCAACTTTATAGTAACCACCTGATCTACCAACCTGTGTGTGTCGGGGGTGTGGGAGGAAATCAGAGCAACTGGAGGAAGCCCATGTGGTCACAGATAATGTGCAAACTCAACATAGCATCACAGATCGGGATTGAACCTGGAGCAAAGCTTATAAAGCTTTGCCAGCTTTATAATGGTGCTGCTGATCCAAATGGATGGTGAGGGATGTACTCTGTGGTATATCTGAGTCTTTGCATTGCCTGGGAGGTAACTGTTGTTTCTGTTTTATTGTCGATATAGAGTCCTGGGAGACCGATTAAAACTGATCAAGTGCATTAATACGCTTTGGCAGAACCCTATTGACGCAAAGGTAAGATGATACTTCTGACAGGGCATTAAGCCATCACTGGGTTTTGGTTGATTATCACTTGGGCGCAGTCACAGGAGAAGTGACGGCATGCAGAGCCCTCAAATATCCTGTGACTGCACCCAAGTGATAGTTGCACGGCAGTAGAGTTGTTGCCTTACAGCGCCAGGGACCTGGGTTTGATCCTGATTACAGGTGCTGTCTGCATGGAGTTTTTATTTTCTCCGTGACTGCGTGGGTTTTCTCCGGGCGTTCCAGTTTCCTCCCACACTCCAAAGACGCAGAGGTTTGCAGGTTAATTGGCTGCGGTGAAAAAACCTGTAAATTGTCGCTAGTGCGTAATATAGTGCAAATGCACGAGGTGATCGCTGGTCAGCATGGTCTTGGTGGGCCAAAAGGGGCTGCTTCCACACTATACCTAAAGTCTAAAGAAGTTTAAAACCTTTTAAAAGGTGGGTGTCCATGCATGAACGAGGGACTGTTAGACTGCAATTAATCTAGTGAGGTTAGACCTCCTGGCAAAGGCAGGGGCTCACAGCTTCCCAGAAAAGGGGGTTGGGCATATGAATTGGACACCATTGATAAGGGAACAGAAAATAAAAACTTTGCTTCACGGTAAGAAGAACGAAAGACAGTTGTTACAATATAGAACAAAACACGGCATGCTGAACAAACTCAGCGGATCAGGCAGAATCTAAGGAGTGAATGGGCAGGCAACATTTCGGATTGGAACCATTCATTCTGGAATGTGGAACCATTCTCTGTCTTAGAAGCCATGATAGAACAAAAAAATAGGAAAATGATGGGGGGGGGGGGGGGGGGGGGGACCCAGCGTGTCAGGCAGCGTGTGGAGAATGATAAATTGCCTAGATTTATTTAATGGGAAACATAAACACAAAGTGGGGGAAGGGGGTAGGAGGTAAAGGTTCATAGGTTTAGGTGAGGAGGGGGTTGGTTTGCTATTGGGCCTGGTCATACTGTAGATTTTTGTTTATATCAAAGAAGGTGCTGGACCTGAAACGTCGTCCATCCGTTTTCACCAAAGATGCTGCCTGACCCGCTGAGTTACTCCAGCACCTTGTGCCTATCTTAGATATTTAAATATAGAAATTTGTAAACATCATAATAACCAATTTAAAAAAAAACAATAATAATGCAAAGACAAAAACAATGCCCCCAATTCTATGTAGTTTGAAGCTTATTTGGAGGTTGTAATGTTTAATAGCCTGATGGTTGTAGGGAAGTAGCTGCTCCTGAACCTGGACGTTACAGTTTTCAGGCTCCTGTACCTGTACTCCGATGGCAGGAGTGAAACGGATGTGGCCAGGGTGGTGTGGGCTTCTGATGATGCTGGCTATCTTTCTGAGGCAATGACTCCTACAGATCACTTAAAAAGATGAACAGAGAGCATTGACTTCCCTGCAGGTGTTCAACGATCCGATTCACGGCCACATTGAGATGCACCCACTGCTCGTCCGCATCATCGACACCCCGCAGTTCCAGAGGCTCCGCTTCATTAAGCAGCTCGGAGGGGCCTACTTCGTCTACCCTGGGGCTTCCCACAACCGCTTTGAGCACTCCATCGGGTAAGGACCGGGTGAGCAATTCTGGAATGTGTAGGAAGGAACTGCAGATGCTGGTTTATACAGAAGATAGACACAGAAGCTGGGTCAGGCAGCATCTCTGGAGTTAAAGATCAGGTGGCGTTTTGGATTGGAACTCTTCATCAGACTGAAAGTAGTAGTAGGGGAGATAAATAATCTGTAGGCGGGAAAAAAGCCAGAACAAATCTGGGCCGGCAACCGATACCTCAATGGACCATTGCTGGATGTGGAATGTGTGATAACAAGGGATACAAGGATTCGAACAGTGAAACTGGTAGGATGACTAGTGTGGTGGGGGGGAGGAGGAGGAGGAAATGCAGGAGTTACTTGAAAATAGAGAAATCAATGTTTGTACTGCTGGGTTGTAAGTTGCTCAAGCAAAACATGAGGTGTAAATTTGAGATGTCCGTTGACCAGGTTCCAGCAGGTGAGTACTCCTCCAAAGAGATGTCCATCTCCCCAGAGTTGATGAGGTAACTCCATCCCACATGCTTGTTCGGTGGATCTTCTGAGCTGTGGGAGCTTTGTAACCAAGTCCGAGCTCGGTGCCCTTTTGTTGCTGACAAGTGACTGGCCAGGGTGCACTAAAGGCTTCAATCTCTCATCTCATCTGGGAAATACTGTAGAAACGAAGAACTGCAGATACTGGTTAATACACATAGGACACGAAGTGCTGGAGTAACTCAGCGGGTCTGGCAGCATCTCTGAAGTTGAGGAGACGAAGGGTCTCAAACCAAAACATTGTCTATCCATGTTCTCCAGAGATGCTGCTTGATCTGCTGAGTTACTCCAGCACTTTGTGTCCTTCTGTAAAATACCGTCGCTGGTCTTTGAGCAAATGCAGTCACCTCCTCCTCTGTGCCCCCCTGGTTTAGTTTTAGCTTAGAAACATAGCGTGGAAACAGGCCCTTCGTCCACCGATCACACACTGCCCAATGATCACCCGCACACTAGTTTTATGTTATCCTAGTTTCACACACTAGATGCAATTTACAGAAGCCAATTATCCTACAAACCCGCACGTCTTTGGAATGTGGGAGGAAACCGGGGCCCTCGGAGAAAACCTTCGCGGTCATAGGGAGAACCTACAAGCTCCGTACAGACAGCACCTGCAGTGTGGAAGAAATTAATTTAGAGGGAAATTAATGGACAATGAAAAGCGGGGACTTCGCAGATTTGCTTCGAGATTTTATTGCATGATATTATGGAGAGATAGCTGCAGTAAACTGCTCACCAGTTCTCTGACTTCACAACAGAATTAGCCAATTCTGTTAACCCTTGCTGTCTCCTCCCCTTCCCACCTCTCCCTCAGCCCTTGGGCCTTGACATTCCCTCTATCTCTATCTCCCTCCCCCACCCCAGTCGCACCAGCTTCTCATTTTCACACCACAAACAGCTTACAATGGCTTGTTCCCTTTATCACTGATACTTTTTTGCATATCTTTCACTCATTGTTCCTTATCTCTCCACATCAGCGTCTATATCTCTCGTTTCCCTCATCCCTGACCAGTCTGAAGAAGGGTCTCGACCCGAAACGTCGCCTATCTCCTTCGCTCCTTAGATGCTGCTGCACCCGCTGAGTTTCTCCAGCTTTTTGTGTACCCTCGATTCTCCAGCATCTGCAGTTCCTTCTTTAAAACTTAGCCAACAGTTATACTGTGCAGTAAACAACTTTTATTAGATACTACTCTATGAAAATATTCATTGGTACCAAGTATTTCATTAGTCATTCATAACATACTTTTTGCTTATGTTAATCTTATTCAACAACAGATGGTTAATACAAATCAAACACAATACAAGGGCATCTTGAAATAGGTGATAGTCCAGTTGGGGGTGAAGAAGGGGTGTGGGGGAGGAAGGAGAGGGGTGTGGAGGGAGTTAGTTCGAGGTTACCTAAAATTGGAGACTTCAATGCTCATTCCGTTGTAAACTACCTAAGGTGCTCATAAGGAATATGAGGTGCAATTCCTCCAGTTTGCGGGTCAGCCACCTTCCAGCATCTCAATCAACATGTATTTTAACTTGCATTGTGACCTATTTGTTCCAATAAATCTGATCTGTCTGCAATCTGAGTTTTATCTTGCTATAAAATTCTCATTTTCTGGTCCTTTTCAAGAACTCTTTGTCTCACCCCAGCTCTGAGTGTGTGGATTCCTTTGGTCAAAGGTTAATGGCTCTCTCTTTGTCTGCCAAGTTGCAAAGATCTAGCATTGTCTCCCACAACCTCTCCAGTTTTGTTGCCTATTTGTCGTCTTAAGCTACTCCTTTAAACCTCTCTTGGTGCAGAGCTTTATTGCTCTTCTGCAAAGCATCTCCACTCTTATCAGAGTGGGGCGGTCACGGTGGCGCAGGGGTAGAGTTGCTGCCTTGCAGCGAATGCAGCGCTGGACCCGGGTTCGATCCCGAATATGTGTGCTGTCTGTACGGAGTTTGTACGTTCTCCCCATGATCTGCATGTGTTTTCTCCGAGAATTTTGGTTTCCTCCCACACAGGTTTGTAGGTTAGCTGGCTTGGTAAATGTAAAAATTGTCCCTGGTGGGATAGTGTTAATGTGCGGGGTGATCGCTGGCTGGCGCGGACCCGGTGGGCCGAAGGGCCTATTTCCGCGCTATATATCCAAAATAAACGGAAATTATAGTGGAATAATTTAGGTTTATTACACAATAGGTGAGGTATTCTGGAATATGGCGTGTATTGCTTGCACTATCTTTCCTATATGAGAGTATTTATTCATCCAGAGTGCAATGCTTTTCCTTAAATTTATTTTTTGAGGGAATAATTTTCACAAGGTTATTTAACTTTGAGCTTCTAAACTAGCCATTAGCATCTAAACTAAACAATTTCACCAGTAGTGGTGTTAAGGATTCTGCCATTGCTTTGATCTATGGGGCGAATAGACCATTTTAATGCTGTTTCTCTTGGCTAAACTAAACAATCAAGCCAGATACAAGTACAAAAGGTAAACCAAAGAGAAAGATAGTGTAGAATATATTCTGCAAGAAAACAGGCACCAGAGAAAATGGCCATAATAATGTAGGCTAGAGATTTGTGACAATACCCTAGCTTATGGAAAGACTGTGCAGAAGCCTGACAATAGAGGGGTGTAAACTGTTTCTGAGTCTGGTGCTATGTGCTTTCAAGCTTCTATTTTTTATGCTTGACGGGAACAGAGATAAGGAATTATCGGGTTGCGAAAGGTTTTTTTTAACGTTGGCTGCGTGAATTGTAGGTCAATGGTGGGGAGTGCAAACTCCACAGAGACTACACCCAAGGTTGAGATCAAACCCAAGTCTCTGGCGCTGTGAGGCAACAGCTCTACCAGCTGTGCCACTCCCTATGCATATTTATTATCTGATTTAATAGTATGCAAACAGGACGATTGTCCACGTGACAATAATAAGCCTGAACAGAGGGATCGATTTTTTGAAAAATCTACATTTGAAGGTTGTTAATGAATAAAAGCTTGTGTGTCTTTATTCTATAGTTGTGTCTTTGTCCCGCAGTGTGGCACATCTGGCAGGACAGCTGGTCAAAGCACTCTGTGGTCGGCAACCGGAACTTCGGATTAACCATCGAGACATCCTGTGTGTTCAGATCGCCGGACTCTGCCACGATCTAGGTGAGGCGGTGACTCTTTAGCGCAAGAGAAATAAGGGTGATTAGTAAGGGTGTCGGGGTTATGGGGAGAAGGCAGGAGAGTGAGGTTGAGAGGGAAAGATAGATCAGCCATGATTGAATGGCAGAGTAGACTTGATGGACTGAAAGGCCTAATGCTGTTCCTAATGCTGAAGAGAAAGACCTCAAATCCAGTTTACAGCTTATGGTATACCAGACAGAATGATGCACAACCAGGCCCAGTTACCTGACACAGTGACCTGGACTCTCATCCCTGTGCATTGTTGAGGACGGGCTGCACTGGTGGAGGAGATGATGTTTTAAGTTCTGCTCCTACTGATTCAAGTGTCTTTCCATCTCAACAGTGACCTTTAGACAAAATGTTTGAGTAACTCAGCGGGACAGGCAGCATCTCTGGATAGAAGGAATGGATGACGTTTCGGGTTGAGACACTTCTTCAGAAGTCTGAAAGGTCTCAACCCCAAACATCACCCATTCCTTCTATCCAGTGATGCTGCCTGTCCCGCAGGGTTACTCCAGCATTTTGTGTCTATCTTCGGTTTAAACCAATATCTGCAGTTCCTTCCTTCAACGTTGACTTTTCTTTTGTTCCCCAGGTCATGGGCCTTTCTCACACCTGTTCGATGGAAAATTTATTCCTCAGAGGAGGAAAGATAAGAAATGGAAGGTAATGCAATATGCAGGCTCTGCTTACGTGTGCGTGTTACGTGAAACGTGGCATTGGGTGCATGCAGTGATCCCATCTCCAACGATGGTAGTAAAGAAAGCAAACTCAATGCTAGCATTTATTTAAAGAGGGCTAGTATACGAAAACAGGGATGTAATGCTGAGGCTCTATAAGGCGCTGGTAAGGCCGCACTTGGAATATTGTGCGCAATTTTGGGCACCATATCTGAGGAAGGATGTACTGGCCCTGGAGAGGGTCCAGAGGAGGTTTACAAGAATGATCCCAGTAATTAGTAGGTTAACCTATGATGAGCGTTTATCGGCACAGGGCTTGTACTCGCTGGATTTTAGAAGAATGAGGGGGGACCTCATTGAAACATAGTGAAAGGCTTGGATAGAGTGGATGTGTATAGGTAGTTTCACTAGTGGGAGAGTCTAAGATTAGAGGTCCAAGCCTCAGAATTAAAGGAGGTGAGGAGCAATGTCTTTGCTCAGAGGGTGGTGAAACTGGAATTCTTTGCCGCAAATGGCTGTGGAGGCCAAGTCAGTGGATATTTATAAGGCAGATATATTCTTGATGTCAGAGGTGTCAGAGGTTGTGGGGAGAAGGCGGGAGAATGGGGTTAGGAGGGAGAGATACAGTAGATCAGCCATGATTGAATGGCGAAGTGGACTTGATGGGCCGAATGGCTGTATTCTACTCCTATCACAAGACTTTTATGACATGACTAGACCAACCGGTCCTCTCAATGCGCGGTTGGGGGGGGGGGGGGGGTGCGGCGCCCTGTGTCGTCACACACACACACACACACACACACACACACACACACACACACACACACACTAACCACCCCCCTTGATATTATATTAATATTAAATCGCGTATTTTACCCCATCCCCTGCCCTATCCACACGCATAGCCCCCAACTCGCAGGTGCGGCTAGAGATGAGGGGGGTAGAGAGAGCGAGGACAGAGGCAGCAGGTAGAGGCAGAGGAGCCGAGCGAGCCAGCCGAGTCTTTTGAATAACCGGCAGTAAGGGGGTGACGTCACTCGCGAAAGACAGTGGGTTTTAAATTCAAAGTTTTGTCAGATTTGTGCGCACACGCACTCTCTTTTTCTCTCTTTCGATCTCCTTTTTTTCCCTCTCTTTCTCTCTCCCTTTTTCTATAGATAGATGGTGTCTTTGCGGAAGTTCAGTGAGCATTGGAGAATGTTGCCAGGACTCCAGGGTCTGAACTAGAGGGAGAGGTTGGGCTAGCTTGGACTTTCCTTGGATTTAGTTTAGTGTCTTATCATACCGTGTCACAATGAACAGTGAAAACCTTTTGTTTGCGTGCTGCCCAATTCAAGAACATGATTACCATCAAACCTTCCACAGTACACAGATAAAAGGTACAACATTAGTGCAATATAAAGTCTGATTAAAGATAGTTGAAAGGTCTCCAATGAGTAGATAGGAGGCCAGGACTGCTCTCTAGCTGCTGCGGGGACAGCTGAGGGGTGATCTTATGGATATGTATAACGTCATGAGGGGGGATGGATAAGATGAATACTCAGAACCTTGCATCTATAGTGGGGGAATCAAGAGCCAGAGGCATGGGTTTCAGGTGGGAGGGGAAAGATTTAATAGAAATCTAATGGACACATTTTTCATTATAATGCTGGTGGGTACATGGAATGAGCTGCAAGACGATGTAGTTGAGGCAGGTATTATAACAGCACTTTAAAGACATTTGGACAGGTTTATGGACAGGAAAGGTTTAACGGGATGTTGGCCAAATACAACAGGTGGGACCAGTGTAAATGGTGCATCTTGGTCGTAGGCAAGATGAGCTGAAGGGCCTGTTTCTGTGCTGCATGACTGACTAAAGCAGTTTGCACTAGTTAAATCTGTGTATGTTGCTTTGCACCCTTGATCAAGGGTCTTGATCAGTCTGAAGAAGGGTCCTGACCCAAAATGTTGTCTGTCCATTCCCTCCACACAGGTTGGCTGAAACACTGTTCCTCCAGCACTTTGCCTAAACTTTAATTGCTACTTATTTGCATTAAATTATGTTTCATTCCCTTCTCTGAATTGAGCTTCTAAACTAAACTTTAACTTGGTGCAGCATGAAGATGCTTCGTTGGACATGTTTGACCACTTGATCGCCTCCAACGGGCTGGAAGATGTGCTATTGAGCTATGGCTTGGTGTTACCAGAAGACGTGAAGTTTATAAAAGAACAGATCCGTGGCCGATCAACAGAAGGAGATGGAGCTGGTGACAGCTCTGAAGTGGTGAGTGATACGGTGGAGCAGTGGTAGAGCTGCTGCCTTGCAGCGCTAGAGACCCGGGTTCGATCCTGACTACAGGTGCAGTCTGTACGGAGTTTGTACGTTCTCCCTGTGACCTGTATGGGTTTCCCCCAAGTGCTCCAGTTTCCTCCCACACTCCAATGACGTGCAGGTTTGCATGCTAATTGGATTGGTAAAATTGTAAATTGTCCCTAGTGTAAGTTAGTGTGTGGGGATCGCTGGTTGCCGTGGATTCGGTGGGTCGAAATACCTGTCTCCCTGCTGTAGTTCCAAAAGCTAAATTGATATTGTTGATCCAAGGGATGGGAATAAAAGCTGGAACATTTTTGTGCAATATTTTCTGTTTTACACTGAAGCAATGGTTCTTTATTTATCACGTTTAGTTTATTGCCACGTGTACTGAAGTACAGTGAAAAGCTTTTGTTGCATGCTATCCAGTCAGCGGAAAAACTATGTATGATTACATTATATTATGAGTCGTCCACAGTATACAGATACATGATAAAGGGAATAACGTTTAGTGCAAGATAAAGTCCAGTAAACTCCAATTAAAGATAGTCTGAGGGTCTCCAATGAGGTAGATGGGAGGTCAGGATTGCTCTCTAGTAGTTGATAGGATGGTTCAGTTGCCTGATAACAGCTGGGAAAAAATGATCCCTGAATCTGGAGGTGTGGGTTTTCTGTACCTCTTGTATTTCTGTGCCTTTTGTCAGATGGGAGAGGGGGAGAAAAGGAAATGCCCGGAGTGAGAACCATCCTTGATTATGCTGGTGGCCTTGCCGTGGTAGCGTGAAATGTACTGTGGTACAGTGAAATTCATTTCTGTATATAGTTCAGTACAAGTATCACTATATATAAGCATTTAGCTGCATCTTAGATAACAATCTCACACACAGTAGAAGTGATAGTAAACTGAGACAGTATACAGAGTCTCAGATTTGCTGCCATTTTCAAGTCCCAGTTGGTCTAGATGTAGAGCTCTTAACTTACCCATGTAGGCCGGTTATCCTGGCGGTGTAGCAGGGTCAGCCGAGCCAAGTGTAACCATTGGTGTCCTCGTTTGCTCTGGGCTGCTGCGGACCGTGCCCGGTCCAAAAGATAGTTTTATAATTGGAATTGATTTTTGAACCCTCGTTGCTTTTATTCATTCATATGATGCTGCTGTTGTTGCCAATGCTGGCTGGCACTATAGTTTGTCCCTGTTTGTCTCTGCACTTGGGCGACATTTATGGGCCAATCTCGGTGATGTACCTGGAATCAAACATGGGTGATGCGGCAGATTCCCACCCAGATTGTTTTTTGTTTTTGTCAGCGAGCATCATCTGTTCCCTGTGTCTATCACTGACCTGGGGCGGCGCAACGGTAAAGTTGCTGGCTTACGGAGCCAGCGACCCAGGCTTGATCCTAGCTAAGGATGCTTTCTGTTCAGAGTTTGGACTTCTGAACTTTAATCGAGCTTCAGTGTTATATCTTTGCATTGAATGTATCCTTTATCTGTGGATTTTAGGACGGCGCAGTGGTAGAGTTGCTGCCTCACAGCCCCCGAGACCCAGGTTCGATCTGACCTCGGGTGCTGCCTGTACGGACTTTGTACTTTCTCTCTGTGACCACATGGATTTTCACCATGTGCTCTGGCTTCCTCCCACACTCTAAAGACGTACAGGTTTTAGGTTAATTGGCTTCAGTGAAATTGTAAGATGTCCCCAGCGTGTATGATAGTGCTACTGTTTGAGCAGATTGCTGGTCGGTGTGGGCCGAAGGGCCTGTTTCCATGCTGTTTCTCTAAAGCCCAAAGTAAACTTTGCTGTCTCATCTTTTCAGTGGTCGTACGAGGACCGTTCTCGGGAGAAGGGCTTTCTCTATGAAATCGTTGCCAATAAGAGGAGCGGGATTGATGTCGATAAGTGGGATTACTTTGCCAGGTAAGTGTGTATGTGGTCTTGATTAGATGTTCCTTGATCCTTGACTTTTCTCAGTCGGAGTTCTCCTGGGACATGGCAGCCATTTGTTTAAACCAATGGTTCTTTATCACCCCATGTACCAAGGTACACACAATCCCTGCTTAAGTAAAGAATGCATGGAAAATGGCACAGTCCATATGGAATAGTCACCAGGTTTTGGCACCATTTTCAAGGTCCCAGCTGCAGCTGGCCATAAAGGCCCGTGGCCTCTATTCCATCATCTGTCAACCATTGCCCCTCTCCTCGCCCGGACACCTGGAGCTTTTGTGCCCCGAGGGTGCAGTCGACCTCGAGGGGCGGAAGGTAAGAACCTCCGATTCTTACTGTCCCCACGTCCAGCGTCCACTGCCTTTGTCGACTCCCTCCACCCTCCCTCCAATTCCTGGTTCTCCGGGGCGAGCAAGAGACGAGCCTCAGACAAAGCTCCCACTACAGTTGGGTTCCCGGTCACACCGCAGGCATGCCAGGTTTGCTGTCGGGGTGTGGCTGCAGATTGCTGGGACCCTCTGCCGTGTGCGGCTCGCTGGGACCTTGACTTGACTGCTCCTAATGAAAGCTATCTGTTTGAGAACTGAACCGATCGACATTTCTCTGGAACTTCAGGGCTTGTAGTGAGACTTGGTAGAAGGATATAAAGTTCTGAGAGGCATAGATAGAGTAGACAGTCAAAACCTTTTTCCCAAGTTGGGAGTGTCCAACAGTAGAAGGTTATTTATCATGTGAACGGGGAAAAGTTTAATGGAGATGTGCCGGGCAGGTTTTTTTGTTACATATAGTGTTGGGGGTCTGGATGCATTTCCATGGGTGACGTTTGAGGCATAGTTTAGTTTTAGTTTAATTTAGAGATACAGCGTGGAAACAGGCCTTTTAACTTACCAACTCCCTGCCAACCAATGGTCTACCAGGGGTGGTGGTGAAGGCAGTTACAATTGTGGCATTTAAGAGGCTTTTAGGTTGGCACATGGAAGTGCAGGGAGTAGAGGGATATGGGTTGTGTACAGGCAGATGCGATCAGTTTAACGTGGCATCATGTTTGGCACAAACATTGTGGGCCGAAGGGCCTGTTCCTGTGCTTCTCACCCTCACCCACACGCCACCTTGAATGCGTTGCCAGCCTATCACAAGCAAAAACACATGCTGGAAGAACTCAGCAGGCCATACAGTCTGTGGAGGGAATGGACAGGAAACGTTTCGGGTCAGGACCATTCTTCAGATTGGCTATTGCACTCTGATTTTAAGTAATGTCAATCTATTGACAGTTTTCCCCAACTAATGTGACAAATTCTGTATCGGTAAATCCAGAGGCTAGTGAAGTTAACTCGTAACTGTTCTTGATTGGGTTCTTGATTGGGGACGATCAGCCATGATCACAATGAATGGCGGTGCTGGCTCGAAGGGCCGAATGGCCTCCTGCACCTATTTTCTATGTTTCTATGTTCAGGACTTGATTGCCTAATCCTCGCCAGGGCCTTTAAAATATTGAGATGTGAGCCCATAGATCTCAGCAGCGGGGCACGTTCCGTGTGAGTGATCAGCCAGATATGAGGATTCTTTAACGCTGGCTGCCGGAGATTGCCATTGATGTCTGCTCTTGTTTCTGAAGGGACTGTCACCACCTGGGGATCCAGAACAACTTTGACTTTGAACGCTTCCTCAAGTTTGCTCGAGTTTGTGATGTCGGCAAAAGGAAGCACATTTGCACTCGAGATAAGGTGATGATTGGTGTGGGAAGCCGAGGAGGTTCTTGAGTGTGTTTTTGAAAACCACTGCTTGATTTTGATCTGTATATCGGCGAGACCAAGTGCAGACCGGGTGATTGTTTCGCTGAACACCTACGCTCTGCCCACCCTGGCATAAGCAATCTCTAGGTTGCCAAACATTTTAACTTATTTTCCGCACTGACCTTTCTGTCCTGCGCCTCTTCTACTGTGAGGGTGAGTCCACACGCAAATGGGAGGAACAGCACCTCGTATTTTGCTTGGGCAGCTTACAGCCCAGCGGTGTGAATTTTGACTTCTCTAATTTAAAGTAACCCTTGCATTCCCTCCCTCATCCTAGTCATCCAGCTAGTTTCACTGTTCGTATCCCTTTGTTATCTCCCCTTCCACAGCTTAGAATGGATCATTGTGGGCTCCACCTTCACTTGGTCATCAGTGCCGACTCTGATTTGTTCTGACCCTTTTCATACCTCTGCCGACTCTCAGTCTGAAGAAGGGTCTTGACTCAAACGTCACCTTTTCCTTTTCTCCAGAGATGCTGCCACTGAGTTACACCAGCATTTTGTGTCTTGCTTTCTAGTTCACGCAGCGGCCTTCAGATCTTCTCTCCTCTGCTTTCTGTCTTCTGAGAAAACGACCAGCAAAAGTGCAGCTCAGTGAGCTGCTGCCTGTCAGCGGTATCTATACCTCTACCTAACGCATCACCCCAACCATTCCAAGATTGTTATCTCCATTTGCTTTCTGAGCTATTCTGCGCCCTTGATACCCGGACTAGACTGCCCCCATCACTAATTGCCCATCCTCCTATTCATGCCATTGAGTTGCATCATCTAAGTTAAACTTTTCCATTTCTTTTATAATTGAATTTCTAAAAGACCAGCAAGGTCTGAAGGAGGTTCCCCAGTCGATGAAACTAGGACATTTTTCCATTGATGCATCCAAAGACCACAGGCACCATTGTAGTTCAGATAGTAATATTCTTGTCAGCATTCACAGGCGCACTGGAGTCCTGTAAGCCGAAACTAGGCATACAGACAAGGACAGTTCAGAACGAGTCATTGTTAAATTTATTTTAGAAATACAGCATGGAAACAACCCATTTGGCCCACCGAGTCCACGTCGAGGTATTGACGCCTCTGATGCGCTAAACAGCCTCTGCTGTGTTGTTGCTTTGATCGGTGAATATCTCGTCGGTCAGTACAGTAAACCCTCTTTATTACGGACATCTTTGTCACGGTTTTCGGTTGTAGCGGGACCTACTGCCGTCACTGCCGGCCCACACAGCCCCCTCCAGGCTACGCTTCCCACCACCACCGCCAACCCTTACCTAAGCTCTGGCGACCATTGACTCCGCCGATCCTTGCCTCTACCCTCCTGGTTGGAACTCACCTGGATCCCAGGTCCAGTTCCAGACTGAGAAAGGATGTAGCTTTTAAATACTAGCTGAACTGTACCTCCAAGTAATGGCAAGTAAGAAGGGTCCTGACCCGAAACGTCACCTATCCATGCCCTCCAGAGATACTGCCTGACCTGTTGTGTTACTCTAGCACTTTGTAACCAGCATCTGCCGTTCTATTTTTAATACTAATGCAATGTCACTCACTCTATTACTTTGTAATCCTTTCCTCTGATACAGCAGACAGTTGCTGTATTGACAGACTCTTGATTAGTAAGGGTGTTGAGGGCAATGGGGCGAAGGGATGAGAATAGGGTTGAGAGGGACAGATAGATCAGCCATCTGCCCTCTCTATCGCCAAGATAACCTCTGAACAATCAGCAATAACAGAAACCATTTAACCTCCCCACCACGTGGTCCGTTCTAATGAGGGTTTAATAGTTTAGCTTATTTAGTTTTACTTTGAGCAAACCCACGTAGGACACTTGGAAAACTTACAAACTCTGTGCAGTCAAGCACCAGAAACAGGCCCTTGGGCCCACTGAATCCATGCCAACTAATGATCACCCTGTAGCACTATCCTACACACAAGGTACAATTTACAATCTTTACCAAAGCCAATTCACCAACAAATCTTTGGAGTGTGGAAGGAAGCAGGAGCTCCCTTGGAAAATCCACGCGGTCACAGGGAGAATGTACAAGCTCATTACAGGCAACACCCATAGTCAGGATCTAGACTGGGTCTCTGGTGCTGCAAGGCAGCAACTCTACCGCTGCCCACTGTGCCCCCTTATTCTTAAACATCGCTCTGCCCCAGCAACTGAATCACTCAGTGCTTCAAAACTGCTGTTCATGACGTGCAGCGTGAGGAGGGAGGTGACCTCTCGTTTTCCATCCGCAGGAGGTTGGTGACCTGTACAACATGTTTCACACACGCATCACGCTACACCGCAGGGCCTATCAACACCGAGTGGTTAACATTATCGAGAGCATGTGAGTAATCGGACGTTACTGGACTTTATCCTGCACTGAACATTATTCCCTTCGTCCTGTATACATACACTGTGGATGGCTTGATTGTAATCGTGCATAGTCTTTCTGCTGACTGGATAGCACGCAACAACAAAAAAATATCACTACCTAGATATACGTGACAATAAACTAAACTAATATTTCAGTTGCACCCTTCACTTACCTGACCGTGATGTGTTTACATTGCATCAACCCTTTGCTCAGGGCTTGAGCCTAATAATGTTTCTTTTAAACTTCCCTTGCCGTGTCCCAAGGGTGTTGAAACCAATGCAGATCTGTTTCCGGTGTTTCCCTGTCAAGTTGTCGTGAAGACATAGTGCGGGCAACAATGTTTGAGTGGAAAATACAGCATGAAAATGGGCTCACCAAGTCCACGGCAACCATCGGTCACCCACTCACATGATCTGTGACTGGATAGCACGCAACAAAAAGCGAATCCCCATGTTGTCCCACTCCCCCATTTAGCGGGCAATTTAGCGGCCAATTAACTGACAAACCCGCAAGCCTTTGGGATGTGGGAGGAAACCCTCGTGGTCACAGGAAGAACGTGCAAACTTTGCTGACAGCACCTGCGGTCGGGAACGACCCACAGTCCATGGAGCCAGTGGCGGACTGGGTCTAAAAATATTAGTTGCCAGGAGACAAAGGGAGCCCACTTGCCATCGGGCAAGCTGACACCCTGGCCAGTCCGTCACTGCCTGGCGCTGTGAGCAAGCGGCTCTGCCAGCTGCATCTCTGTGCCGCTCGGTTCAGACAAATGCTGACATGTTTCTGAACATGTTTACTCCGTCAGGATCACTGAAGCCCTGGTGCTGGCAGATCCACACATCCAGATCGTTGGAAAAGATATGCAGATCTGCAAAATCTCCGAGTCGATCGATGACATGGAGGCCTACACCAAGCTCACAGGTGAACACTCTTGTCATTCAGTCCGACCCAAGTCTGCTCTTCACAATCACAATATTACTTTATTAGCCAAGTATGTTTTGCAACATACGACGAATTTCATTTGCCAAGTCAGTCATACAAATAAAAAGCAACGGAACACACAAAACACATTTTAACATAAACATCCACCACAGTGACTCCTCCACATTCCTCACTGTGATGGAAGACGAACAAAAAGTTCAAATCTCTTCCCTTCATTGTTCTTCCGTGGTCGAGAGCCTCGAGCTCTCTGTTGACGGGACGATCTTGACTCCCTCAACCGGCTGCATTTTGGCCCTCCGCATCGGGGCTATCACCTCCTGCATCGGGGGGGGGGATGTCAGCTTCCCCCGCGCCGGGCGATCAAACCTCGCGTCGGGGCTGGTCGAGCCTCTGCGTTGTTGGAGCTCCCGACTAGACGCTCCTGAGACTGCGAGCTCTCGATGGTAAGATCCGCAGGCTGTGGTTGGAGCGATCCCAGGCAGGTGATCGACTGCGATGTTAAGTCCACCACCGCGGTGGGGCTCAAGGTCAGTCCGAGGAAGTCTCCAGCTCCATTGAGGGTAGGCCGCAGAGCGACCGGAGATGCGATCCGGAAAAATAATCGCATCTCCGGCTAGGTAAAAAACTGAAAAAAGGTTTCCCCAGACCCCATCGCCCCACATAATACAAACCGGAGAACATTTACACAGACTTTTAAAACTCACTAAAACTTTTTTTTAAGACAAAAAAAACAGACTGTTGGTGGAGTGCATGTTGAACATAAGTCAATGCAGCAGAGGAACAGCTCTTCAGCCCACAATGGCCAGAACTGCACCTGTTACTCCGGCTGAGGTCTGACCAAGGTTTTATAAACTTGGAGCATCTCCCTGTGTAGAGGGAGGAACTGCAGATGTTGGTTTATACCAAAGATAGACACAAAATGCTGGAGTAACTCAGCGGGACAGGCAGCATCTCTGGAGAAAAGGAGTTGGTGACTTTTCGAGTCAAGACCCTTCTTCAGACTTGTTTGAAGAGGGATCCCGGCACAAAACATCACCCATCCACTATCTTCTAAAGATACATCTTTGGGTTCTGAGGTTGTGCTCTGGTCCTAGACTCTCCCACGACTGAAAATATCTTCTCATATCTCAGCTTGTTAGTTTTATTTTATTTCTGTGACCTTGGATTATTGTTTTTCCAGACAACGTCTTTGAACAGATACTGAATTCTTCCAAACCTGAGCTACAAAAAGCACGAGAGATTTTGAATAACATCGTTTGCCGCAAGTTGTACAAATGGATCGGGCAGACGCAGCCTGAAGCAGGGACGGAAATTAAACCGGTAATCAAACAGGACAGCACAGTGGCATGGCGGTAGAGCATCTGACTCACAGCACCAGAGACCTGGGTTAATCGGCCTCTGTAAAATTGCCCCTTGTATTTCGGGAGTGGATGAGAACGTGGGATAACCGTGAACTAGTTTTACAAGACCTAGGACACAGGTTTAAGGTGAGGGGGGATAGATTTTATAGGAACCTGAGGGATAACTTTATCACACAAAGGGTGGTGGGTGTATGAAACAAGCTGATGGAGGGAGTAGTTGAGGCGGGTACTATCACAATGTTTAAAAAACAGTTTGACAGGTCCATAGATAGGATTGGTTTAGAGGGAAATGGGCTGAAGGGCCTGTTTACACGCTGCATAACTCTATGCCTAATTATATAAAATGGACTCGTGTGAACGGTGAGTCTGAAGAAGCATCTCGAAACGTCACCTATATACATTCTCCAGAGATGCTGCCTTGCCCGCTGAGTTACTCCAGCTCTAGTGGTCAATGGTCAGCGTGGGCTGAAGCACCCAAGCTATATCTCTAAACTAAACTAAATATCACGCAGGGCAGGTAACAGTGGAGAAATGGGTCATTTACTCATCTAGCCTGTGCCAGTATATAATCCTCGATTAGTGGGCAGAAGACTGTGCACATTTTCTTTAAACAAGATAAGAACATAGGAATCAGGCATAGTCTTTGGCCTTTCGACGCTTTGAGTCTCCTCTCCTCTTCAAGATCATGGCGGATCTTCTACCTGACCACATTTTTCCTTCACTCTCTCCTCAATGCCCAGCAAACTTTTGTTGTGAATGAGCGATGGCTGATTGTCTGATTCTCCAGGTTGGAGAATTCCACAGATTCATCCTCTCTGAGCAAAGAAATTTCAGTCTGAAATACCCTCTCACTTATCCTGAATCTGTAGCCCCACTAGATTCCTCAGCTGGACGCAAGATTGTTCCTCCATCCGGCCTGTTAGAACTTAGTGGGTTTTAATCTGACCTCTCATTCATCCAAACTCTAAAGAATATGGGTGTAGAATGGGTGATCGATATTTTGTGTGGACTAGGTAGGTAGAAGAGTTTTGGGCATCATGTCAAGCTGGAAATGGTGCAGAGAAGATTTACGAGGATGTTGCCAGAACCCGAGGGACTGAGCTGAGGGAGAGGTTGAGCAGGCTAGGGCTTTATTCCTTGTGTAGGAAGATAACAGGTGATCCTATGGAGGTGGACAAAATCATGAGAGGAATAGATCAGGTAAATGCATAGTCTTTTGCCCAGAGTAGGGGAATCGAGAACCAGATTAAGGTGAGGTGGGAGAGATTTATTAGAAACCTGAGGGGTAACTTTATTGACACAAAGGATGGTGGATGTATGGGAGTGAGCTGCCAGAGGAGATAGTTGAAGCAGGCAGGTACAATCGTAATGTTTGACACATTTGGACACGTAAATTGATAAGACGGGTTTAGAGGGGTATGGGTCAAGTGCGGGCAGGTGGGACTAGTGTAGATGGGGGATATTGGTCAGTGTTGGCAAGTTGGGCTGAGGTACCTTTGTCCACCGTGTCTGACTCTAAGGGCCTGTTTCCACGCCCTATCTTTCAATTGAATTTAATGTTTCTACCTTCCCTGCAACCAGTCTGGTGAATATTTGCTGTACTTCAGATGCAGTTACATCAAGGCCCTTCACAGTGGCAACATATCCTGTCTGCTACTGCCCTGTACTAAATTGATGTGATGAAGGTCAAGACACTATTTTGTACCTTTGCATTAACTCTCAGTGACTTGTGTACAAGGACAACTAGGAGCCTTTGAACATCAACATTACACACAGTCTGTCACCATTTTTAGAACAACTAGATCAAGTGCGGACCCGTTAGGCCCGCTCCCCCAACACAATATTCCACCAAACTGCGTGTGCGCGGCTGCCGCCTTCAAAGTTGTGCCGTTGACGACTGAAATTAAGTTAAAGTTAATAAAGTGAACAGAGGACCCGTGGAGGTGTTTGTAAAGTAGAAGGAAACTTACCCGTGGAGCCATTGGGTCTCCGTCGTGAGTCCAAGCAAGTACACGCGAAATTAAAAAAACTGGCAAAAAACCCACTCCTCACTTCCCCCCTATCCCAACCCCCACAATGAAAATCGCGATTTAAAAAAAATGATACCTCCCCCCCATCCCACCAATGAAAACCACGATTTTGTTTTAAACTGAAATTTTCAATGAAATCGCGTTTTCTCTTTAAAATAACCTAAACACAATGTTAGCTGTCAATGAAAACGGAACTTGATTAAAACTGAGTTTTCTTTAGAATAAAATCATTGTCCAATGAAAATCGCAATTTTTTTCTAATGCAAATGAAATTCAGGATCCCATTGTGATGTTGAATGCGGCTGACTTGCAGGGCAGGGCAAGTGGAAAAGTGGTTTTGGTAAAGTTTAAAATGTCAATAACTTGTAATATAAATATAAATATATATATGTATGTATGTATGTATGTATATATATATATATATTTATTTTATTTATTAGAACCATGTGAACAAAATTAGAACCAACGGCATATTATTGTACAGCTTCAATTTTAACTTTTAGCTATAGTTGGAAGAAAAGCAAAAAAAGAGAAAAAGTGATATGTGCAAAGATAGAACCCCTAGACTACCAAAGTGGTGTAGCCAAAGAGTGAATAAATGAAAGAAAGAAGAGATGAATAGAAAAAATAAAAAAAATGCAAGGACAAAAAAAGAAAGGAAGAAGTGGTATATCCCTCCCCACCCACCTCACCCAACCCGTAATTAGATTGAAATCCAAAGTTGTGTTGTACCATACTATCCTTGTAATAAATCAATGAATGGTGTCCATGTCTTCGAAAAATGATCTGTTTTTTCTGCCAAGACAAGTCTAATATTTTCAAGTTGTAGCGTCTCCGACATGTTTATAATCCACATCTTAAGAGTAGGGACTGATGTATGTTTCCAAGATTTGAGTATTAGTTTTTTTTTGCTGTTATCAGGCCATAATTAAGGAAACGTCTTTGAAATAATGATAGCTCAGAGCAGGCTTCTGACGTACCTAGAATGATCAGTTCCGTATCGGGATCCAATTTTATTTTTAGTGTTTTTGAGAAAATTTCAAAAAATTCCTCTCCAGAAATTATGTAACTTTATACAAGAGACAAAGGAATGGGTTATAGTTGCTTCCTGAAGAAGACATTTATTGTAAATAGGAGATACATTTGGAAAGAAATTAAAACATAACACCAATCTGAACAAAACTTGGCGAACACGCATCCCAGGACATGGTAGGGTTATCGTGTACTGTTTTGGGAAATCACACACACACGCATACATACAATCATACAAACGAAAAAGATGAGTTTTAGTTATATATAATAATATATCTAGATGGATAGCCCACCTTTTGTATCAAAGTGGATAATTTCCCATTTACCACATTTCATTGACAACTTCAATATGCTTTTTGTTTCAGGAGGAGTTGTCTGGTGAGGTGGCTGCAGCTGTCCCATCGACACCTCTGGACGTTCAACTCTGTGCAGAAGATTTTATTGTAAATGTGAGTAATGGATGTTAAGCATGTGGAGGGACCTTCTCCCTACAGTGGCAGATAGTCTCATTGAGCTGGTGCCACGTGGTGGGAGTTACTGGTTGCGGGAGGGGAGAGAGCAAGCAACATGAAGGCGGCTCCGGCCTGCAAATTCCTGCTGGTTTAACCCCACCCTCACCCTTCTCTCTTCACACCGTGTTTCTTCCCACCCGGCCTTGGGTTGAAATTTTCACCCTTCTCGGTTATGTACGACGATCGGCAATAACGGACGTGTATATATAAATGGAAGATAGACACAAAATGCTGGAGTAACTCAGCGGGTCAGGCAGCATCTCTGGAGAAAAGGAAAACATAACGGAAAATATCCAAATGACGAGTTAATTGACCGCTGTAAATTGCCGGTAGTGGGTCATGTTTTCCCGACTGAATGAATGTATTTAATATTCTGCACTCTAGGTGGTGCAAATGGACTACGGCATGAAGGGGAAGAATCCCATTAACAAGATGCGGTTCTACTGCAAGAGTAACCCCAACGTGGCCTTCAAAATCCGCAAGGACCAGGTACGTTTTCCAGGCCCGAGTTGGAAACATATCCTTTTTCTGAAGCTGTATGTAAACTTCTCCGTCAAGCCGTGCACGGGCCAACACTGGGGGTATAACTTTAATGTTTAGTTTTAGAGATACACTGTTGCAACAGGTCCTTCGGCTCATCGAGGCCACGCTGACCAACAATTACCCGTTCGATGTCCTACACACTATGGGTAAATTATGGACGCCAATTATCCTACAAACCTGCGTGGCTTTGGAGTGTGGGAGAAAACCCAACTGGTCACAGTGAGAATGTGCATACAGAAGCACCCATAGCCAGGATCGAACAAACACGGGTCTCTGGTGCTGTAAGGCAGCAATTCAACCCCTGTGACACTATGCCGCTCTAAACTGACTGTTGCTCAGAGGCTGCCAAGGGCACCCATCACTGCCTTGTCCTTTGCTTTGGGTTTGCTTACCATGCCTACTGTCAAGGTCTAAGCTGGGATCCAACTATCACCTCGGTGTGACTTGGAACTGGACCGTGCTCCAATGGGTTAGAGGGCCTGTTATGATCTGGTCGTCTTTGCAGGAAAGGTTAGAGAGGCTTGACTAGTATCTACTGGAGCTTAGAGTGAGAGGGAACTCTGCGGAAACTCTGCGGAAACTAGAAGGGCCTCAACTCGAAACGTCACCCATCCATGTTCTCCAGAGATATTGCCTGACCTGCTGAGTTACTCCAGTACTTTGTGTCCCTCTGAAACTCTTCAGAGCCTGCATGGTATTAGCAGGATTGATGTGGATGATGTTTCTTCTTTTGGGAGAATCTAGAATTATGGTTTCCTTGTATAAATCTTATCTTCAAGGATATTAATATAAAATGGTCACCTGGTCATTAGTTAACATGAGAACAGAGGGGTGTAGGTACTTGTTACGTTAAAGTGTGAAGCTGGATTTACAACAAATCAGCCACAATCTTATTGTTGTGCAGATGGCGTGAGGGGATGAATGGGTATCTCCACTGCTCGCACTGTATGTCTCCTTGTGGTTGTGGGTTGTTGGAAAGACCCGGCAGGAGGAGGCCCTGCAGCAACCTGGGGCTTGCCTGGATCGGAAACTGCCCCGGTCCATCGGGCGAGTGGACCGGACTTAGGACTTTTTGTGAATGGCGCCAAAATATGGCAACTCGTGCATGTGTGATCTATGCAAAAATAAATTTATTATGCACATGTGGCAATAAAGCGACATTGTTCTCTCTCTGCTGCACATCCAGGTATCTCAGATGCTTCCGGTGAGGTTCACAGAGCAGCTGATCCAGGTCTACTGCAAGAAGACCGACAACCAGAGTGTGCAGGCCGCCCAGAAGCTCTTTGTCCAGTGGTGCATGAACAGGAACTTTTCCAAACCAAGGGTAGGGAGAGGATGATGCTTCCATTTGCAGTAACAGTTTCTGCATCTTTCCTTGGCTGTGTTGTACTCCTGGGACATTACTGCACAGGAACAAGCCTTTTGGCCCACTGTGTGCCGAACAAGATGCCAATTTAAACTAATCCCATCTGCCTGCACGTGATCCCTCCATTCCTGATCCATATGCCTCCATTCCTTATACATTTGCATCTTTCTTTGGGGTAAACTAGCATCTGCATTTCTTTATTTCTGCATTCCCTCCATCACTTCTGTTCATGTGCCTGTCTCAATGCCACTTAAACGTCACTATCAAATCTGCTTCCATCAGTAACGTTGTTGAGAGCATAATATGATTAGTTTTAATCTACAATTTGAGAAGGAGAAGGTTAAATCAGAAGTGTCAGTGATGCAGTTGAACGAAGGGGACTATGAAGGCATGAGAGGGGAGCTGGCCAAGGTAGACTGGAAAGGGATCCTAGTAGGAATGACGGTGGAACAGCAATGGCAGGAATTTCTGGGCATAATCCGGAAGACGCAGGATCATTTCATTCCAAAAAGGAAGAAAGATTCTAAGGGGAGTAGGAGGCAACTGTGGCTGACAAGAGAAGTTAGGGATGGAATAAAACTAAAAGAAAAGATGTATAACACAGCAAAGAGTAGCCGGAAGCCAGAGGATTGGGATAGGACAACAGAAGGAAACAAAACGGGCAAGATGGGCTGAAAAGATGAAGTACGAAGGGAAGCTGGCCAGGAATATAAAGGACAGTAAAGGTTCTTTAGATCTGTTAAGGGAAAAAGAGTAGCAAAGTCAAATGCATTGAAGGCAGCCACGGGTGAAATTATTATGGGCAACAAAGAAATGGCAGAAGAGTTGAATAGGTTACTTCGGATCTGCCTTCACTAAGAAAGACACAAACAATCTCCCAGATGTACTGGAGGACAGAGGATCTAAGGAACTGGAAGAAATTTTCATTAGGCAAGAAATAGTATTGGATTGGCTAATGGGCCTGAAGGATGATAAATCCCCTGGGCCTGATCCCAGGGTCCTCAGGGAGGTGGCTCGAGAAATAGTGGACTCATTGGTGATAATTGGTTGGCAGACCGGAAGCAAAGAGTAGGCGTGAATGTGTCCTTTTCAGAATGACAGGCAGTGGCGAGTGGAGTGCCGCAAGACTCAGTGTTGGGGCTGCAACTGTTTACCATATATATTAATGATTTGGAAGAGGGAATTAGGAACAACACTAGCAAGTTTGCAGATCACACAAAGCTGGGTGGCAGTGTGAACTGTGAAGAGGATGTTTGGAGGTTGCAGGGTGCCCTGGACAGGTTGAGTCAGTGGGCAGATACGTGGCAGATGCAGTATAATATAGATAAATGTGAGGTTATCCACTTTGGCGGCAAAAACAAGGGGGCAGATTATTATCTCAATGGGGTTAGGTTAGGTAAGGGGGAGGTGCAGCGTGACCTGGGCATCCTTGTACACCGGTCACTGAAAGTTGGCGTGCAGGTACAGCAGGCAGTGAAGAAAGCTAATGGAATGTTGGCCATCATAACAAGAGGATTTCGGTATAGGAGTAAAGAGGTTCTTCTGCAGTGGTGAGACCACAACTGGAGTATGGTGTACAGTTTTGGTCTCCTAATTTGAGGAAGGATATCCTTGCTATTGAGGCAGTGCAGCGTAGGTTCACGAGATTGATCCCTAGGATGGCGGGACTGTCATATGAGGAAAGATTAAAAAGACTAGGCTTGTATTCACTGGAGTTTAGAAGGATGAGGGGGGATCTTAGTAGAAACATATAAAATTATAGAAGGACTGGATAAGCTAGATGCAGGAAAAATGTTCCCAATGTTGGGCGAGTCCAGAACCAGGGACCACAGTCTTAGAATAAACAGGAGGTCATTTAAGACTGAGGTGAGAAAAAAACTTTTTTACCCAGAGAGTTGTGAATTTATTGAATTCCCTGCCACAGAGGGCAGTGGAGGCCAAGTCACTGGATGGATTTAAGAGATAGATAGATATAGCTCTAGGGGCTAGTGGAGTCCAGGGATATGGGGAGAAGGCAGGCACGTGTTATTGATAGGGGACGATCAGCCATGATCACAATGAATGGAGGTGCTGGCTTGAAGGGCTGAATGGCCTCCTCCTGCACCTATTTTCTATGTTTCTATGAAGGGAACCAGCTCCTCATTGCCTTCATACAAGAATCATAAAATTGTTAGAGATCGCAGATCCATCATGTCTGTGCTGAGTTCTAATAACGTAATTCCATAAACGACAAATATTCTGTTGGTGGAACATGTATAGGTGACTTTTCGGGTCAGGGCCCTTCTTCAAAATTTGCCTACCCATGTCTTCCTGAGATGCTGTCTGACCCGCTGAGTCACTCCACCACATCTGCAGTTCCTTGTGTCTAGGTTGGATCGGACCATGGTTGATGGATGACATCGGTGTGGGTCTTAAGGATGTGTGACAGGAAAGGACATTTTTTTTTCTATCAAAAAAAGGAGACAAAGTGCTGGAGTAACTCAGTGGGTCAGGCAGCATCTCTGTAGACCATGTATCGTTTCGGTTTGGGGCCCTTCTTCGTACATTAGTGGGGGGGGGGGGGGGGAGAGAAAGCTAGGAGAGAGGAGGGACAGGATAAAGCATGGCAGGTAATAGGTGGACATAGGCGAGGGGGTTATTTTATAGGCATATGCTTGGAGCAAAGACCAAAGAATACAATAGGTGTGAGACAGAAGGATTGAAGAGTTGCGAATTGTGAAGCCAGAGGAAGGATTATGGGTGGAAGTGGAGAAATGGGTGCGAGTTCAGGAAGGGCACTTGGTGGGGGTGAGGGGAAGAAACGGGGGAGGGGTGTGGTGTGGGGGAGAAAGGGAGAAGTGAGGGCTTGTTAGAGGTTACCTAAAATAGGAGAATTCAATGTTTCAACCATCTTCCTGTGAAACCTCCCCTTCACCTGTGTTCACCTATTACCTGCTATGTTTTGTCCTGCCTTTCTTCTCCTCTCAGCTTTCTTTATCTCCGCCCCCCCCCCCCCCCCCCCCCCCGACCCCCCACAATCAGTATGAAGATGGGTCTTGAACGAAAACATCATCTATTCATGTTCTCCAGAGGTGCTGCCTGACCTGCTGCACCTCCAGCAGATTGTGCCATTTTTGTACACCAGCTTCTTCAGCTCCTTGTATCTACATAGAAATATTTATAGGCACACTCATTTATCCCAGATTGGCTCTGTTGCTAACTCTTAAGGCACATGGAAGAAGAGTCCTGACCCAAAACGTCAATTGTCCATGTTCTCCAGAGATGATGCCTGACCCACTGAGTTACTCTGGCACTTTGGGTCCTTTTGTGAATCAGCATCTGTAGTTCCTTTTTTCATACATTTTGAAGTTTTTCTCTAGCCATTTAACGTATTAATTTTAAATAGGCTGATAATGATTTTCCTATCCCTCCTACATGGTGGTGAAGCAGTGTATGTTTGTTCCTACCTACAGGATGGGGATATTGTTGCCCCTGAGCTGACACCACTAAAGTCTGAATGGAACAACGGCAATAGTGACAGCGATGACTCCAATCCCAGAGAAGAGCTTCAGTCTTCTCGTCGGGCAAACAGCAGTAAATCCAAGATGAAACTTTTTCAGTAGGAAAAGTGGGAATTTTCTGTGAATCCTGGATCTTTTTTCTCCCTGCAGTCCCTGCGATGGTATAATCTCCTAGCTTCCTTGGTTCTTTTCCAATTAGCAGTTTCCCAAACTCTTGCTTGAATGGAGAAAAGCAGTCTTTATGCAAAGAAATCCAAGTAATTTAGACTTGGTTTGTAGAGAGGAATGGATTCGTTTTTTTGAAACTAGTTATTGAATGATTGCTTTTGTTCCCAATCGGCACCTGACAAGTTTGAAGCCATGTATCTAGATTTATCTGAATGATCTTCCACACAAATGTTGGAAGAGTGCGAATTGTGTTCACACCAAAGGATAAAGCTTTATTTTACCCAACTCTGATTGTAATTACTCTGGATACCTCTGGCCAAATGGCAACTAAAACACAGGAACGGGACTGTATGTGTTACATCGAGGCAATGGGCTTTGACTGTTTCCACAAAGGATCACTACGCCCAGTGATTCCTGCTTGCAGGAATAATGCCTTTGCAGGCTGGGAAGGAACACAAGTCACTGTTTTGCCTTTTTCTCATGGAAAAAAGTTGTGCAAGTGTGATGGACATATATGCTTGTAACTATACACTTTATTGCTTCGAAGGATTATGGTTGGTACCATGAATGTTATGCTGCTTAAAATATTATTACTTCATTAGTTTAACATACAGGCACCTCGCATTTTATGGGGAATACGTGCTTGAAAAGCAGTGTGTAATTCAAAGACACATAAATGAAACATATACTCGACTACACAGTCAGCAGTAAATGTGAGGTGCATTATTCCAAAAATACCAGTGTGTAAATCAAGCTTTGGTATGAAGGACACTAGCACGTTATTTTAAAAACCCATAAATCAATCATGCTTAAAGCGTGAGGTGCCTATATATTAATACAAACTAAAAACAATATTCAACTCAACAGAAATGTTGGGGGAAATCACCTTTGTCTATAGTGCAGGATAAAGACCCAAATAGAGAGAGGCTGATTGCAGTGGGGTTTCCCCAGTATAGTTGACTTGCTGCTGCCTAATACATGAATGTTGCTGTGGGATACTGGGACCAGTAATGGTGGTCCATATCCGAGCATTAGAAACCTTTCTACTGCGGCAGGTCTTGTCACTATCCTACTTGGAGTACTGTTTGTCCATTTGAATCGCACTGCACGAGTCAGGGCAGATAGAATCAAGGTTTGATCAATCACTTTTAGGGCTCTATTTTGCTATGCCACTTTTTTATGGAGATAGGTGGAAAGACCTACTTTTAGCATGACATGGCGTACTCGGGGCATTTTTAATAAGCTGGTTTTGCAATAAATAAGTCAGTGCACTAAACATATTTTATGCAAATTGCTAGACCGTAAGTGTAGGGTTGAAAGTTGTAAGTGTTATAAAACATGGCTTTTATACAATTTCAATCGGTTGAAAATTGAACTAAATTTATTTTTTTCCTCCCACTTTTGTTTTGATCCAAACTGATAGTTGAAATGAGATCAATGCATGCAGGGTGTTCAACTATTGATTCCTAATCAATAATGGAGGGCTTTCATTCAATGTGTCTTTATTTGAGTTTTGTTTGGAGATTCAGCATGGCAGTGGGTTGGAAAGTTAACTATCCCCAGTGTGTAGGAAGTGGATGGAAAAGTGGGATAACATAGAACGAGTGTGAATGGGTGATCGGTGGTCAGTGTGGACTCCATGGGCCAAAGGGCCTATTTCCACGCTGCGTCTTGCAATCAAAATGTTTTGTTAAAACCTGGCTCCATGTGGGAGAAAGGAGAACGTTTTGACTGGCTAGCGCAAGAACTCTGTGGGTGGAATGAATGTTAGCACGTTAGGTTTGTACACTATACTGGCTCACTGGATAAAACTGTGTGGATCACCTGATTCCCGATAGAGCACATGCTCTGGTGCTAGCTGAGGTTCTTCCACCGACCCCCTCCCCAAATTGCCTTAGGATTTTAAATGCATTATATAGCTATTTACTCAAACAAAGGTATTCTAGTTTGTGAAAACCAGCTGAAGTTGGCTTTTATCCAGGAGGTTCAGCGAGAGAGTGTGTGTTTACTGCCTGTCTCCGTTTGTTGCAGGAGATGAGGAAGTAAATCTCTGGTTGAAACCATGTGTACATATATTTGCATTGTCGGGATATCTCAGGAAGGTACTGTCTATCCTTGTTATTACGGATCTCTTTATAACTCCACAGGTCTGCCACAACGTGGAGCTTTTCTTCCTCCGCGCCTTTTTCTATGCAAAGGAGTCCTCACCACCCAGTGATGACTCATTTTTTCTGTCTCCATTGGTCCCCTTCCTCTTGGACATCCCCGGATGGCCTTCGGCCCTCTTAGACCTTTACGTAGCCTGACCCGCTGAGTTATTCCAGCATATTGTGTCCCCACAGTAATCAGACACCACAGTCGTTGTAGGAACACAGGCTGTCAGTTACAGTGTGGGATGCCATTGACATTGACAAGCAATTGCTTCAACCAGTAACAAAAATACATTTTTAGCTGTTGAAAAGAACTTTATATTTGAAAACAACTTGCTGTTTTACAGAGTGACCACTAGGTGCTTGAAGCATATCCCTTACTTAGTTATAGAGAACAATCGGCAATAACGGACACCATTCTCCTCCCCTGCAGTCCGCTATAATGAGGGTTGGCTGTACGATGTACAAGGTTTTAGCATTGCACAACTGAATGGTTTATTTTCTTTCCTTCATTTTGTGGAACAGTGGGAAATATCCTGATCGACCTTGGATGACATCCATCAGTCCTGTTTTCTGGAGTCTCCTCCTTCTCTACCCCCATGCCCCTCCATCTATATCCACCCTCTGCCTTTACACTCTTCACTCCTTATCTGACACCTTTGTCTTCTTTTCATCTCTTGCCCTTGTCACTTACTCCATCCAGCTACCAATCGAACTTCCCTCGTGTGGGTAGCTTACAACCTAATGGTATGAACATTGAATTCTCCAACTTTAAGTAACAACTAATTAACACCCTTCCCCTCCTTCTCCCCTCACTCTCTTACTTCTTGCACCCACCCCTCCTCCCGTTACTTTCCTCCTTCTGGCTTCACAATCTGCAACTCTTCAAACCTGTCTCATGCCTTCTGTTCTTATCTCTGGCCTTTGTTCCAACCATCTATATTTAACTGCCCCCACAGACCTATTACTTGCCAGGCTTTGTCCTGCTTCACCCCTTTTTCAGCTTTCTCCCCTCTCCTCCCCCAACTCCTCTGTTTCAAGGGTTTCAACCTGAAACGTCACTTACCTGTGTTCTCGAGAAATGCTTTCTGACCTGCTGAGTTACTCCAGCACTTTTGTGTATAGGCCAGCATCTGCAGTTCTTTGTTTCTGCATTCTCCCCTCACTTGTACATATGGTACACGTGACAATAAACTAAACTCAAACTTTCTCCTGCCCCCAACTCTCTTTCAGTTTCCTCCTCCCTATGACTGACAATCAGTCTGAAGAAGGGTCCTGACTTACACCGTGGTCCCGACTAAAAGTGTCACCAGTCCATGTTCTCCAAAGATGTTGTCTGACCCGCTGAGTTACTCCAACTCTTTATGTTCTACTCCCTATGGAGTTCTTTATTTGACTGAGGTTTGCCGGGTCATTTAATAGTTCATGGCATTTTGTCACAGTGCAATATGGTAATCTTTTGTTAGTTAAACTGTATGCAGATATCGTGAAAGGTTGTGGGATATCAATAAAATTGCATTTATCTGCTCATTACCATGTCATTTTGAGAACTTATTGTGTGCAATTTACTTGGGACATTTGCATTATAGCAGTGATCACATCAAAAGTTCCTTAACACAATCAGACTAAGTGCTTCGTTACAAAGGACAGAATAATTGGAATTTACTTTTCCCTCTTAACCATCATTAATGTCTGGCGTTCTTTACCTTGACATCTGTGAAGGTTGAGTCATTCAATATATTCATAAGTCATAGGAGCAGAATTAGGCCATTCAGCCCATCGAGTCTACTCTGCCATTCAATCGTGGCTGATCTATCTTCAGGCATGAGAGAGGAATAAACTGAAAAAAGAGGAAGAGAGATGGAGCATTGCCCCCTGGTAGGATTCCAAAGGGCACTGCCTTTATGCAGATTTTTCTTTGATAATTGTATCTTGCAATGACCGTTTTCTTTCCTGTTTACCCTTAATTTCTCGCAGGGTCTCCCCCACTCACAGGGAACCCCTCACTGCTCACAATCACAGGAAACCCCCCACCTTTGCTTACTCACAGGGAACCCCTCACTGCTCACACTCACGGACGCCCCCTACCTTTACTCACACTCACAGGGAACCCCTCACTGCTCACACTCACGGACGTCCCCTCACCTTTACTCACACTCACAGGGAACCCCTCACTGCTCACACTCACGGACGTCCCCTCACCTTTACTCACACTCACAGGGAACCCCTCACTGCTCACACTCACGGACGTCCCCTCGCCTTTACTCACACTCACAGAGACTCTCCCCTCTGCTCACCAGGGCTCACACACTCCCTCTACTTGCTTTAAAACGACACCGACAAGGCACCGGCCCTGCAGCCACGCCTCGGCCGTTCCCAGCCCAGTGCCCACTCTCCCGCTGCCTTCCCGCGGGGCCGCCGCTACATGCGCTAGCCAAAGATCATAGAGCGGAGCAAGATACTCCACTCCTACCTAATCCAACGCACTGAGGGTGTAGTACGTAACAGAGCATCACGGCTGCCATTGTCAATGCAAAAAGCGACTTCCGTTATGCCTGTCGCACTGTAATCCAAAGATCCTATAGCTTGCTATAGGATCTTTGGTGTAATCGGCTCTACCAACTTTGGTGTAATCAGTATTTAAGAAGGAACTGCAGATGCTGGAAAATCGAAAGTAGACAAAAGTGCTGGAGAAACTCAGCGGGTGCGGCAGTATCTATGGAGCGAAGGAAATAGGTAACATTTCGGGCCAGAAACCAACAGTGTGTGATATCGCTCATCTATCACTTCGCATATTTTAGTTCATTTTATTGTAAATGTTTTCCCCCCGTTTCTGCCCATTTCCCTCCCATCCTTCCTCCCCAGCCCCCTCCTTTGCGCAGCTTCCCTTGCATTGTATCGTGCAGTTTCTATTGTATTGCTTTAACACACACTGCGCACAAAATTAAATTTAACTTATATATAAATATATGAATTTGTGTATGTGCCTGTGTGAGGCAAGTTAGAAATAAATAGATACAGTTCCTTCTCATGGATCAGAAGCAACTTTGATTTAAAGCAACACTATTTCTCTCTTTATCTTATTTGTCAGATGATGTACATAAACCATAAAGGCAATTATATTTATAATTATACATATAAATATATGCACATATATAAATATATGTATATATATTTACAAAGCTGCACACAAAAATATGACATGGGGTCAAATTTCAAATTCCTTGACGAGCACTTTATTGGGTTCATGACTAACACAGTATCAACAACAATATATAAGAAAAGATAGCACATTGATGGCAAGTTTCCAAAAATGGCATTAGAATACACAAATACAGTTGTCACACAGAGACCTGGTTTACACAGTAAGGGCACGTATTTCTTATTCCATTCTATTTTGATGAATACCACATGAAACAATAAAATTGTAAACACCATTTCCACTTCATTCACCTGATCATGTAGTAGAATACTGCATCCATCTGAGTGGACACTGCATGTCATCTAAATGGTACATTACCTTATGGATCTGAGTGACATAGATGGCCGTTGAGACAGTGTGTTGCCAAATTGAAGATTGGCTCAGTTTCTTAGTTTTGATGACCAATTTATGTAAAAAATGTGATATAGATGTATATACAAACTCAAACATTAGCTCTTTTCCTCTCACCATTAATTCGGCCTGGGCTGTTGGCTATCTCCAGTGTTTTCAGCCCTGGAAGGCTTCAATTGTTGAATGGAATTAATCCTTCTAGGACACTTGTTTTGGCTGGAATCAAAAGACCAGTTTGTCATGGAAGGTGCTTTTCTATTTTCAGGAGAAGAATGTCTCTGAAAATGCCAGCGCCTACATATCTTTTGTCGGCGAGCGCGACTGACGTTGCAGCGGCCCCTACAGCCTGTCTGTCTTTTTTGTTTTTTGTCTAGTTAAATGTAGTTGTTTGTTTTTTTTGTATTGTTTTCTAACTGTGTATATGTGGGGGGAAAGGGGGAAACATTTTTAATCTCTTCCCTGCACGGGAGACCTGACTTTTTCCCTGTCGGGTCTCCGTTGTCGTTGGGGCCTGGTGCCGTGGAGCGGCCTCCGACCGGGACGACCTGGGGGCTCCAGTCGCGGAGCTGAGAGCTTACCGTCGTGGGGCTGGCCGGCCTCGGAGCGTGGGGAGCGGTGGTGGGTGGCCGCTGCGGCCCGACTCCGGGCTCCAGTTCCGGCTGCTGCCCGACTCCCGGGCTTCAGCTCCGGCTCCGGCTCCGGCCCGACTCCGGGGCTTCCACATCGGGAGAGAGATGGTGCGGGGGAGAGAGAAGAACTTTGCCTTCCATCACAGTGAGGAGGGATCCACTGTGATGGATGTTTGTGTGAATTTAATTGTTTGCATGTTTTTCTATGAATTGTTCTGTTTGTTTGTTTGTATGGCTTGTAGAAACGGAGTTTCGTTCGAGCCTCTCTGAGGTTCGAATGACAAGCAATAAAATCAAATCAAATCTTTTCATATTGCTGTGCTTCTTGGGTCATTTCAGAGCTTTGTTAACAGTCGACTCAGTATTGGGTCTGGAGTTACCTGTAGGCCAAACAAATGATGTTTGCACATGTTCATCCCTTGAATTACATGAATGAACTGAACAGATGTTATGATAATCCAATTCTTTAATAATTAGCAATATTGATGTTTAACATTTTCATTCCATTTTTAATTGAAATCATTCTTATTTAGCAATTTGCATCCCTCAGTTTCCACTGCGAGATTCTTGTCATCAGATCATTAGTCTTCAGTGCTCTCACTTCACTTTTTCCCCCTGTTGCCAGCTGGGCAAGCTTGGCAGCTTTTTAGGTTGCCAAATTACAGTTTAGGTGGTAATTTAAGACGGTTTATATGACGCGTGCGATAATGTGCTCGGAAGAAGTGCGTAGTTACCAGTTGGATTTATGCTCAATGAAGCATTCACATATTATTTCTGCTTCAAATAAAGTCACAAACTAAATATATTCACCAATCAAGACATGATATATACCACAGACAAGCAGCAAAATACAGTACAAAATACAGTATCTCAACTCTTTTTACACATTGCAATTAATGCAATTCTTATTAGTACTTTCCACTTCCAAACAAAAATGTGGTTGGATTATTCAGCATATGATTAACCTGTGTCAATAAATCCTGGACCATGGTAACATATATACTTAACCATGCACACTACAGATTGATGCAAGCATGTTTTCTGTGAAGGACTGAAAATTACCATGACATGGCCATAGCATAGGTTGTTATTGCTATTGGTACAGAAACAGTCTCGCTTCACACATAATTTATCCATAATAAAATATACAGGTTACAAGGAAATTTCTTAAGGCATTTTATAATAATAGCTGTTAAAATCCATCTGTTAAAAACTATACCCATCTGACTGATTAAACATTACACTAACTGACAAGAGATGGCCAAAGGACATAACTGCAGCAAATGTTCTTTTGGTAATATGTTTAAAGGTCAAAACGCCACATTCAGATTAGATGTACGTGTTGTGAACAGCAATGAAGATACCCAGTTTGAACGCACCAGATTAAAGAAAAAATTGATAAACGCTGTTTCCATCGTTCCCACTTCAGAATTAACGTTAAAATTTCAACTAAAATATCTCCTGACCAAATTTGTGATGTATATGACTGACTAGAAGTAAACCCTGGATAAATCCAACATATACATGTAGTTGTGAATGTTGGCTATTAAATAACTCAGTACTGATACTCCATATTAAGAGCTTTGATTTGGCGTTAAAATGAATTCAGTAATAACGTGTCAACGGTAGCAGTGACAATCAAACACTGCGGTTTTAATGTTTCACGTGTTCACAATTTAATGAATCCATCTTTTTGGACTAAAACAAATAATAACATTGGGAATTAAAACACATTTGATTGCATTCCGTTATCAAACATAGTCAATGTTCGCTCTGAAGACATTTCCAGCACAGTGGGGGGGATGTGTGAATGAGTGCGGGTGGATAGATGTTTGGAGCATGTAAAATTGTGAGGGGAGAGCACGGAGGGGTGTCTGTGGTGTTGAATGGGGGGATCAGTACGGAATGGATGGGGGGGATCAGTACAGGATGAATGGGGGTAGACAAAAATGCTGGAGAAACTCAGCGGGTGAGGCTGCATCTATGGAGCTAAGGAAATAGGCAAAGTTTCGGGTCGATACCCTTCTTCAGACTGTTCCCCCCCATTCTTCTTGAATGGGGGGGGTCAGTACAGGATGGATGGGAGGGGGGGATCAGCGCAGACAAAGGGGCGGATCAGTACAGGATGAATGGGGCGGAGGTCAGTACAGTGTGGATCGGAGGGTCTGTGCAGGATGAATGGGCAATCACTACAGGATGAATGAGGGGATCAGTACAGGATGAATGGGGGGGGGGGGGATCAGTACAGATGAATGGGGGGGTTTAGTAAAAAGATGAATGGGTCATCAGTAAAAGATGAATGGTGGATCAGCACAGGATGAATGAAGGGATCAGTACAGGATGAATGGAGGTGCAGGATGGATGGGAAGGGGGGTAAGTACAGGATGAATTGGGAGACCTGTGTAGGATGGATGGGGGGGGGGGAGTGGCAGGAGAATCAATGCGACGTGGATAGGTTGATCAGCGCAGGATGAATAGATGGGTAGGGGGGTAGATGGGGAGGGGAGCTCAGGGGATGTCAGTGAGGACTGAATAGAGGCAGGAATGGGGATCAGTGCGGGATGGAGAGGAGGGGTCTCAGGATAAGGGGGGAGTGGAGGGGGGCGTACAAGAGAGAGAGAGAGAGGAAGGGGCAGAGGAGGTGGGGAGGAAGGAAGGTCAGCGCTCCTCGGACAACATCGCCCCGCTGCCTTGGCCGTCCCTGTCCACCACCAAGTTCCGCCGCCAAAGGGGGAGGAGGTTGGGATCTCCTCACCACCGCCTCCCCTCTTCCGCCAGCCAACAGCAAGGTGCGGGACCGAGCGGTGCAGCTCAAAGACCCTATAGCTATAGGATCTTTGGTGCAGCTGCTTCAGATGGTGGAAGGAGGCCTCCCCCTCCCTCTCTCCTCCTGGCCTCGGCGTGCGAGAGGGTTTGTTTTGAAGCCGATTTGCAAGCAGCGGCCGCTACCAGGGCGGGTGGGGTGCGGGAGGAGGAGGAGATGGAGCCGCTGTCGCGGCCGCTGCTGCCGCTGTGCGGGGCCCGTCATTCGCTCCGACCCTTCGTCACCACGCACCTAATATCTTTGCCCCGCAATACAACCGCCGTCGACATGAAACTTCACGTTCCTTTTCTCCAGAGATGCTGCCTGACCTGCTGAGTTACTCCAGTTTTTTGTGTCTATCTTCGGTATAAATCAGTATCTGCAGTGCCAAGCCGGGCAAAATGACTCGTCGTTTAGTTTGCCTGGCGGCACTTTGGGTGGTCAATGGCACCTGGGCAACTGTTAATTTTGAGTCCTGACTTCGTCAAACAGCTTGGAACTTGGGAGATCATTGTTGAAAAATGATGATTTATTACAGTATGTTTCTGATCCAATTAATATGTTCAAGAAAATTGAACTTTAATTAGCAAGAACAGATTGTTTACACGATCCAAGTAAACACTGTCCATTTCACATTGCACAAAGGATACCTTGAGTATCCGGTTGCACATCATTCCAACTCGTCTTCCCATTCCTGCTCCAATTGTCTATCTTCAGCCTTCTACACTTCCAGGGTGAAGCTAAAAGAAAACTAGAACAGAACCTGATGCTCCACTCCGGAAACCTACTGATATGAACATCACGTAGTCCTCTCCCCCTTTCCCACTTCTGATGCACCCTGGCTATCTCTCTCCTTGGTCACTTTTTTCCCTCCCCCAGCCCCAATGACCTGAATCATTCCGCACCCCCCAGCTCTACGTGGTGTAGCTGAGGCCATGATTGAATCTTGACTGTCCTCTAACATTGCTTAGCAAGCAACTCAGTTCAATGGCAATGAGGAACTGGCATTAAATGTTCACCTTGCCAGCAACATGCTCATTTGTGAACATGTAAGCAGAATGGTTTTCTCACCCTCAAGCACCAGGAATGCTACACCTCATCATGATATTAATGTCACAGGCTGATGAAACCATAAGCCGTGGCTGCAGTATCATTTATATCCCTTTCATAGTTCCCCTTCAATCGCCACCTTCCCCACAACCAGCCATTTGCACAGACTCGCCCGTGTCCTGAATTTTGCAACGTAATTTAAATGATTAGCAATGATCAGGTTGCCCAATGCTGTTCATTTAGATGAAGATAACCAATTTAAGCCGAGGCAATGTTGACCCATTGGCACTGGACTCGTACATCTCCTGGTATCCCGCATTCGAATGATTGAGCCAACAAAAATGTTCACTCTACCCAAACCGGATCCATGCCCAGAGCCGAGACTAAAACCATGAGATTAGACACTCAGTCACCACCCTATTTCCTATGCTGTTGTTACATTACTGGTTCGTCACCTGTTTTTTTGCACACAGGACTGGAAGCTGTTCAATAAATGTTACAAATGGAGCATCTCTTATTTTGGACATCTCACTGGAGAAGTTTGCATCCCAAATGAACATTGCCGGAATCCCAATGGAACCTTTTTGCATTTGGTCGCAGGTAAGGAGACTGTAGAAGATGTTCCACAGCACATCTGCCAGCCCTTAAGGGCAGCAGATATAGGGCCACACTCTCATCTCTATCCACAAACCTGTTGGAAGTGTATCCTGTTGCAGTACAAGAAGGAGTCTCACTACCACCAGGTTATGCAAGGCAACTAGTTGGCCTTGCAGGCATTGTCTGGATTCCATAGCTCAAAGAGTTGGGGAGAGATTATAAGCAACATAAGGAAACGTAAGAAAGTCTTTACCTCTTGACACCATCCTAAAATGGCAGTGAAGAAAGTATCATTTTGAAAAGGTAGTGGGAGCGAGATAGTAGCAGATGCAAGCAATAGGTTAAAGAGGTAAATCATGAAATACCACAGCAAATTATGATATATCAAAATATGCATTTTGGAGGAACATAAAAATCAAGAAGAACACAGGAAATAAGAGTAATGCCCCTGTCCCACTTAGGAAACCTGAACGGAAATCTCTGGAGACCTTGAGCCCCACCCAAGGTTTCCGTGCGGTTCTCGGAGGTTTTTGTCAGTCTCCTTAATGGTCGAAAGTGGTTTCCGTTTTAAAAACCGGTGATTTTTTTAGTTGTAGCCGGTTGCGATGCTAGTTAAAGGTGGTTGCCGGAGGACAAAAACCTCCGGGAACCTCACGGAAACCTTGGGTGGGGCGCAAAGTCTCCAGAGGTTTCCGTTTAGGTTTCTGTTCAGGTTTCCTAAGTGGGACAGGGGCTTAAGATTACTCAATCCCTTGTGGCTGCTCTGCATTCCGATAGTTCTTGGTTAATCTAATCTTGCCTTCAACTTGACTTCCAAAACCCACAATGGCCCAACGGATTAAAATCCCTCAATGTCACTCTTGATGATATTCATTACCTCAGCCTCTCTACTTTGGTGGGGTAGAGAATGGAAAAATTGACTCTTCATCCCATTCTACATGAGCGACTCCATATACTGAAGCCCTGCAGAGCAGACAAAAGCCATACTCTTATTTTATGTAGGAAAGAACTGCAGATGCTGGTTTAAATCAAAGGTAGACACAAAATGCTGGAGGAATTATCTCCAGAGATGCTGCCTGATCCGCTAAGTAACTCCAGAGTAGACTTCACATGTCTACCTCTTATTTTCTGTGTTCTTCTTGATCACTTTATGTTGCTCCAAAACATATTTTGGTATTTTACAATTGTTCCTTGCATCTGCTACAATCTTGCTTACTGCTACCTTTTAAAAATGAAGCTCTCTTTTGTGTCATTTCAGGAACTTTACCTGGGAGGTAAAAGGTGGATACTGGTGAGGAGGGTTTTTGATAGGCAGATGGTTGGACACAGGCCAGAAATAAAGGGACAGAATTAAAGGTTTTAAGAGTTGCGAATAGTAAAGCTAGAGGAAGGAATGTAAGTAGAAAAGGTTGCGGGAATTGAGCAATAGGCAAGAGAGAGGAGCAGGGGTAGACGGGGGAGGGGAAGTTTTAGTTACCTAAAACTGGAGAATTCAATGTTTATACAGTTGGGTTGTAAGCAAAATATGGAGGACAGAAGGGTCAGTATGGGAATGGGCTAGGATTTAGAATATAGAACAGTACAGCACAAGAATATGCAGGATTGGGTTAGATGAGCTGAGACGTCTACTGAATTATAAACCACCTTAATATAACATGTATGACATAAATACTAGGATTGGGGGTGATGGAATCACCTTCTGTAGTTGGAATGTTAAGAGAATTAACGAACCAATTAAAAGAGGTAAGTTTTTAGCTCAATTAAATAGATTGAAATCTGATATTATTTTTCTCCAAGAGACACACCTTAAAAAAGACGCGCAGCATAGATTAACAGCAAAATGGATTTCCAAAGTATATCACTCTTCATTTACACATAAGTCTAGAGGGGAAGCAATAATTATTCGTAAAGGTATACCTTTTAAACAAAGCTCAATAATAGAAGATATTGAGGGTAGATATATAATAATTACAGGTGAATTACATTCTAAAAAAGTAATCCTTATGAATATATATGGTCCTAATTTTGATAACCCATTATCCTTCAAGTAAATATTTAACTATATCCACTCAACATAATCTAATAATTGGAGGTGATTTTAATTGTACCTTAGATAATTATTTAGACACATCATCAATGAAAAGGAAAACCACTTCTAAGTCAAGTGCACTTATAAATTATTTTATTAACACAGCAAATGTTAAGGATATCTGGAGAACAGATAACCCCATCTGGTCGAGAATACTCATTTTTTTTCCCCTGTATTTGGAACCTATTCAAGGATAGACTATTTTTTAATAGATTCAAAACTAATCCCATTTACGTATGACTCAAAATATCATAATATTATTATCTCGGATCAATCTCCATTAACATTTAAGATAAAATGAAAAGACATAACTGTTAAAACCTCTAACTGGAGACTCAACCCCCAAATATTAAATGATAAGGCTTGTTATGATTACTTGGTAAAACAGATTAAATTATTTTTTGAAACTAATGACAAACCTGAAATTTCACCATCATTGCTTTGGGATACATTTAAAGCATTTATGCGTGGTGCGATAATATCAGCACACGCATACTTTAATAAGGAAAATCGAAAGACTCAACAAAAGTTGGAAAATGAAATAAAACAATTAGATATTGAAAATGCAATATCCCCTTCAAAGGGGCTAAGTAATAAAATTGCATCAAAAAATAAGCTAAATAAAATGTATTCAAATCAGATTATTAAACTTTTTCAACAGACTAAACAAGTACACTTTGAATTTGGGGATAAACCCACAAAAATTACTGGCACGCCAGCTTAGAAAATTAGATGAGGAGAAAATGATACATAAAATTAGATCTGAACAAGGAGAAATATTGACTTTACCAAACGATATCAATGATACATTTTTACAATATTATCAAAATCTTTACTCATCTAAACTAGCAGGACAACCAGATGGAATGGAAACATTCCTACAAGAATGTCATATTAATAGTTTGGATCAGGAAGGTAGAGACTTGTTAAATGCTGATATATAAGTAAAAGATATTGAAGAATCAACTGGATCATTAAATAATGGAAAAGCCGCAGGCTCTGATTGCTTAAGTGTTGAATTGTATAAGAAGTTTTATGATCTGATCTCTCCACGTTTACATATAATATATAAATATGCTAATGAACAAGGAAAGTTACCAGAATCATTAAATTAATCTACAATTACACTTATCCCTAAAGCTGATAAAGATTTGGAAGACCCTGGGTCATACAGAGCAATAGCTCTTTTAAACACTGATCAAAAAATACTAACTAAAAATTTTATCTCGGAGGCGAAGTTGAGTGATTAATAACTTAATACATCATGACCAAACAGGTTTCATCCCAAAATGCTACTCATCTAATAATCTGAGACGTCTATTCAATGTCATGTACTCAAAAAGAGTGAATGATATGGACCTAGCTGTCATATCCTTAGATGCTGAAAAAGCATTTGACCAGGTTGAATGGCCATATTTATTTAAAATAGTGCAGAAATTTCAACTGGGGGATAGATTTTCCAAATGGGTAAAAATCATATACTTGAATCCAACTGCAAGAATATTAACAAATCAAATGTTATCAGCAAAATTTAATCTCTTTAGGGGTTGTAGACAAGGATGCCCGTTATCACCATTACTATTTGCTCTGGTAATAGAACAATTAGCCGAAATGATTAGATCAGAACCAGAAAATATATGGATATAATACCAAAACTACAACAAATAAAATATCTCTATACGCAGATGACATCTTAATTTATATCACAAAACCGGAGATTAGTATTCCTAATCTACTTAATGTTATAACTAAGTTTGGCACATTTTCTGGGTATAGAATTAACTGGAATAAAAGTGAAATTATGCCTATAACTGGAATAAAATTAAATATACTAGAACAATTCCCACTTAAAATAGTCACGGACAAATTTAAATATCTAGGAATTAATGTATCTAAATCCTATAACTGTCCATTTAAATAAATTTCCCTCAATTGTTAAATAAACTAAAAATATATATTTTATATTGGAAAACACTACCTATTTCAATGATCGGTAGAATAAATGCTATAAAAATGATTTTTTTACCACAATTGTTATATTTATTTCAAGCCATCCCTTTATATCTCCCTAAAATGTTTAAAAAAAAATAGATACTTTGGTTAATCGTTTTATTTGGGACTATAAAAATCATCGAATAAGTAAAAAAACATCTATGTAAATCTAAAATAAATGGTGGACTAGCACTACCAAATTTCTTACATTATTTCTGATGGTGATAAACCCTATAATTCATAGCAATAGACGTATTTGGAAACAAATAGTTAAGACCCTACATATGGATAATTATGAATAATCCTTTGTTTAAGCCCTCTGTATTGGACAATGGTTTAGACACTGGAATGATTTGGGAATTAAAAGGATAGAACACCTTTACAAGAAAGGAAAATTTCTTTCATTTCAAGAGTTACAGGATATCTATGGATTGCAGTCAAATAACATGTTTAGGTATTTACAAATTAGAAACGATATTAAGTCAAATACGCAAGACTATAAAAATAGAAAACCAGGATTAATAGATGAATTGTTTAATAAACACCCAAATACAGAAAAATTAATAGCATATATATACAATCCTATCTTGGATAGGGAAATCGCAACTTCGGAAATATATCGACAAACATGGGAAAAATGAAATAGGTTTATCTATAACGAAGGAAACTTGGGAAGAAAGCCTACAATGTATACATCGTTGCTCATTAAATGCTAGACATATATTGATACAATTTAAGGTATTACACAGATTACATTATTCAAAAACGAAATTAAATAGAATTTATCCTAACATTTCTTCTATTTGTGATAAATGTCAGAACTTGGGAGCTAACTTAATGCATAGTTTTGTAACATGTATAAAACTCAACTATTATTGGACAGAAATCTTTAGAGTTATCTCTGAAGTTCTTAAAATTAAACTGGACTCAGATCCAAAATTAATAATATTAGGAGTTCCGGATTCAAATCTAATATTAACAGTAAACCAAAGAAATTTCTTGGATTACTGTTTGATAATAGGGAAAAAATTAATATTGAAATTTTGGAAGGGAACATTATCCCCCACAATTAAAATGTGGACAGTGGAAATGTTGGAGACATTGCATTTGGAAAGAATCAGATTTGTCCTAATGGACAAATACGAACTCTTTGAACAGATATGGTCTCCATATACAGAATATTTGAAGGGGTAGCTGTTCTTGGCATCACAACTCAATGGGTACCCGGCAGGATTAGATGAAAATAATTCTTTTTTTTTTTGGATTTGTATGCATGTCTCTATTGATATCATTATTTGAAATTGTGTTATTCACTATTAAGATGAATAATATATACTATAATCTTTTTTTTCTTTTTTTCTTTTTTTTCTCTTCTCTTTCTCTCTCTATATAATCAAAATTATTATTTAATCACCATTCTTATTGATTAAAATCTATTATTTTCTTTTTCTACTTTCTAAAAAATAGAAGTTTATAAGAATTATTTGTAACATCCGTATACTTATTGAAATAAGTTGGTTGTGTATTTGAAAAGTTGTTTATACCGTTGTTATGATGGATTACTTCTAATAAAAATATTATTAAAAAAAAATTAAAAAAAAAAAGATTTCAAAGCTCTGTGATTTCATGCCGTGGATACGAGTCCATGTGTCACACACTGCATCAGTTGACCAAGGATGAGTGAAATATAAATAATGCATTCAGACATGACATAGATTTAAACATGCTGATGCTTTAATGAGAAAATTAAAATAATAGTAACTCCTCTCATCCAGGGGGAAACTATAAAACAGAATCTAAAATGGAATTGGCAAATATCCCTGGTCTGGCAACGGGTTTACATTAAAACCTTTGGAAAGTTAGTTAATTTGACCATCCTGCCGCCACGAGGATGTGGTCGAGAGGGACGTCCATTACCCTCGCTGCTGACGTTGATGCAGCCCTGGTGGAGTGAGATTTAAAAATGTCAGTGTCCACTCCTGCACAAGCCATAACCTGTTTTAACCACCTCAAAAATGGTCTGTACTGATACCTTTTTTATGAGTTTTTTTGTAACTAATGAACATAGTTCAGAGCCTCTGAGGCTCTTGGTGACCTTGATGTACTGTTGTAACTGTGTAACTTCACACAACCGAAGGTCCATGGGGTTATGCCATGAAAACTAGTTTGAGCCCTGACGGCCCTGGTCTGCTCTGCTTGATTAAATCATAAACATAAAATGTTATATTTTTTACAGATGAAACCATCCTGTCCAGTCGCAGCTTACGCAACGACTGGACCCGTTGCGCTGAAACCAGCGCCTTGAGCATGACCACTTTGAAAGTGAGTTTGGGCAGAGACAGGGACGTAGCTGGAGCCCACTGGCGAAGCAGAGTGAACACCACGCTCACTTCCCAAATCTCCGAGTACCTGGGCCTGGGGGGATTTGAGTTAAAAATACCCTTCATAAACCTGGATATTAAAGGGTGAGGCCCCACAGAGCGGTGTCCCGATCCCAACAATAAGTACGACGATAAGGCACTCCTGGCACTATTTATGGCACTATAACTCAGTCTCTCATCAAAATATAGTGTTGAGAGGAATTCCAACACATCCGATATGCGTGCAGTGTCATACAATATGTTCGATTTTGAACAGAACGCCTCCCATTTCTTGATATGAGAGATGGTACTGTTTCTTGGTAATATCCCACCAGGTCGCAGTGATCACATCCACCGTACGATCTGATTGTCCAAGCCCCAGGAACGGTCTCTTCAGAATCTGCAAACCAATAAATTAATTCGGTCATGTAGTGGATGGTTCTCCCCAGTCACAGGGTGAACCAGCAGATTACTGCATTTGCGGACAGCCATAAAAGGCTGTGTTATAATTCTCAGAACGAGTGGGAACCATGGCTGTGTAGGCCAGTCAGGTACTACCAAAATGCCTGAGGTGGAGTCCTGCTTGATCATAAGCAAGCATCGACTGATGAGGCAAAGTGGGGGGAATGCATACAAAAAACATTCCCACCCCAGTGTAGCAAGACCCCATCTACCGCCACTGCCCCGGGGTCTGGTTCGCATGAAACGTATTTTGGTAACTGGTGATTGAGTCTGGATGCAAACAAATCGATATCTGGTACGCCATACCGAGCAACAATGTCATTAAACACTTCATGATTCAACATCCAATCTGTGTTGTCATTGAATTTCCGTGACCTGGTGTCCGCCACCATGTTGAATCTACCTGGTAAGTAGATAGCTGAAACCCAAATGTTTCTTGTAATACACCAGTGCCAAATAAGGTTAGCCAATTTATCACAGGGTACCAACTTGATTCCACCCATGTGATTCACGTATGCCACCGCTGTAGTGTTGTCAATCTGAAGTTGAACATGCAAATGATGCATATTGGCACAATAAGCCTTTAGCCCATAGAGTGCTCCCAACAACTCTAAGTAGTTAATACCATGTGACTGAAGAATTGATGCCTCATGCACATTCCATCTGCCACCGCAGCTAGAGATGGTATTAGTAGCTCCCCAACCTAGAGCACTAGCATCAGTTTGTAAAATAACTGAAGGTTTATCAACCAAAATTTTACTGGAGCAATGCCGAATATTCGTCATCCACCATTGTAACTCAGCAATGGCTTCAGCTGGCAACCACATGGGTCTATTGAAGTGACCTGCATGGAATTTGAGTGCCTGCTCCTTTGCACGTTGTAAATTTTGATAATGCAAAGGCCCAAACTGTGCAGCTGGAAAAGCAGCCACTAATTTACCAATTATACTAGCTAGATTTCGAATAGAAGGTTGTTCCTTAACAATGAGATTGTTACAGGCTTCTATTAATTCTAATCTCTTGCCCCAAGGCAGAGTCACAGACATGTGAATTGAATTAATGGTGAATCCCAAATAATAAATAATGCTAGATGGTATCAACTTGGATTTAATTGGATGGATGAGAAACCCCAATCTTTCAAACAAGAGTTTAGTAGCTGAAACAGATAATTCAGCTAATTTCAGAGTTTCCCCTATGATTGGGATATCATCCAAGTATGCCATTACAATATGATTCTGAGCCCAGAGTAGCCCCAACACCGGTTTTAACAATTTTGTAAATAATCTGGGGGCTGAAGTTAACCCATTAGGCAATGGTTTAAACTGCCACAGTTGCCCCATCCAGCTAAACTTCAAATATCTCCGGTGATCCCAATGAATGGGTACTGAATAGTATGCATCTTTGAGATTGATGCATGCCATATAACATCCTTTGGAAACAAGTTGATTGGCAGTAACAAAGGTTTCCATTTTCAAATGTTTATTCTGTACAAACGAGTTAAGTTGAGTCAAATCAAGGATGATTCGGCATCCTCCATCCTTCCTTTGCCTAGGAAATATATTGGACACAAATTGGTGAAGTTGATGACACGACTTCTCAATTATCCCTTATTGAATAATACTTTCAATTTCAGCTTGTACATTCAAACATTCGTGTTGTGTCGTGTTCTTCACACAGAGAGTGGTGAGTCTCTGGAACTCTCTGCCACAGAGGGTAGTTGAGGCCAGTTCATTGGCTATATTTAAGAGTGAGTTGGATGTGGCCCTTGTGGCTAAGGGGATCAGAGGGTATGGAGAGAAGGCAGGTACGGATACTGAGTTGGATGATCAGCCATGATCATATTGAATGGCGGTGCAGGCTCGAAGGGCTGAATGGCCTACTCCTGCACCTAATTTCTATGTTTCTATGTTTCTATGAAAGAACAAATGTTTGGCTTGGTGTATGCTGTGTGGGTGGAAACGAATTGAGAAGGAATTCGATTTGGAACCCGTGTATACTGTGCAGTATAAAACTGATCTGATGTTATCCAACCCATTCATTCAAAAACAAGTGCAATCTCCCAGCAACTTGTAACTGATCCATACATAATATGTTCCAGAAAGAACCAGACCGACCTTCCTCCATGGTTACCAGTGGATATTTCCACCTCCGAAATTTGGGGGGTAGGACTGTTGGAGTGCGTCTACTGCGTATTTTTGACAAGGGCCGGCTTGGGCCTTGGCATAAAAAAGACTGCTGCCCAGAGTGTTCAGCCTTCCCACCAGTTTCAGCGAACCGTTTGTTGTTGAAAAGGAGCGTAGGGATGCTGCCGCCGGAGTGAAGCTTTGCTAGTTGATGGGACTTTCATTAGCCTGATCATTTTTGCTTCGTCGTCCAGCTCCATGACCTGCTTCAACAGATCTTCACCGAACAAGAAATTTGGTGGTTGTACGTTGCTGGCCTTTGCACAGTGCCGCGAATTTCGGATTCAGGGTAGGACGGATGACATTTTTTCTTAAGCAGTTTATTTCAAAATGTGCGTTGCACATTAATGCCAGAGCATCCTGCTGCACATCAGACTGGGGACCCCCATTCACCGACCTGTCAAAAGCCGTGATGCCTGAGGCGAACAACTTTTGTATTTAGTATTTTCTGTAGCTTCACCTCCTGGGCTCTGATGCCCCCTCCGTTGTAAACCCAGATGGAGTGGTTAACAGCCGGCACTTTTAACGAAAACACGTTAGCAGGTGTGTGGTATTTCCTGGAAGTTTCTTCCATTGCCTGTTCTTGGAGCTGATGTGAGGCCATGTAATTGATACTCATAGCCAAGTCCTCATCCAGCTGTTCCCTGTTTCCAATGAATTGCAAAATTTGATGTCACATCTGGTTCGCACCCTTCGTGCCTCGTGGTATGCTCCCCGGCAATACCTCCGAACTCTGAGTAAGACCAAAACTGACCCCGAATGCTTCCCTCCTCAGAGAGGAAGACTTTGTGCAGCCCTGAAACAGGTGCCGCTGCCGCGGCCCCCAAGGGACCCGCGCTGATATGACTCCGTTTGTTGGAGAATATCGTGATGGAGCATCCTCTCCATCAGGAGCTCCATCTGGGATAAACATCCAAAGACGTTATCCATTGTAGGAGGGGAACCCTCCTGGCCCGACTTATCTGAGTCAACGGGCCTCACAGACATTTTCGTGGTTTTCCATCCCAGTGGAGTTGCCAAGGTGCTCTCGACCGGCACCAAGTCTGAAGCCGCTGGCCGCACCGCCAGCGACTCGGAAGGTGAAATTATCGGCCCGTCTGGACTTCACCTTGGACATTTTCTCCATAGCAGTTCGTACTTGTTCTGTAATCAAGAATTATCGAACCAAAAGAAACGACCTCAGACTAAGTTTTAAACACTTACCTGAGGAATTTTTAAACTTACCACTGGAGGAGCGACGCATCTGCCAGCCAGTCGTTGCGCCATGCATGACGTAATTGACACGCATGCGGGCTGGCGGGCTTCTTTACGGAATCACTCACGTGATTCCGAAGTAAAATACAGCCTCTGCCATAGGCTTTCAAAGTTTCCCACAGCAAAGATGGAGAAATACCGGGGGTGTCGTTTGTCTCAAAAACATTTTCATCTGTAGCTTCAAATAGTCACAACAACTTGCCTCAGCTAGTATTTGTGGGTTGAATCACCAAAACGATTGTTTATTATACATTCCTTCCAATTTTACTGAAAAAAGTGAGAGGAGAATGGTCCGAAATAATAATGTTGTGATATTTTGGGTTATAGTAAAAGGGGTAAGTTTTGCATCTACCAGGAAATAATCAATTTGTGTATACATTTTAAGAACACCTGAATAAAAAGAGTATTCTCTTCCAGACGGATTGGCAATCCTCCATACGTCAGTTATGTTTGTATTTATTTATATGTGTTTAAAAGTTCACTCGATTTGGATTTTGAAGTACTTTTCCTTTGACGTGAAGATTTATCCAAGTATTGATCTATTACACAATTTAAATCTCCTCCAAATATCAAATTCTGCTGAGTCTGAAATTATATTAAATATTTTATTAAAAAATTAGGGGATTATCGAAATTAGGAGCATAAATATTCACCATAGTCAATGGAGTTGAATACAACTCCCCAGTATATTATAATGTACCTGCCTTCCTTATCAGCTATAGTGGATTTGCGTTTAAATGGTATACCTTTACGAATTAGAATTGCTGTTCCTCTTGCTTTGGAAGAAAATGTAGAATGATATAATTTGACCAATCCAGCTACCCTTCAGCTTGTTGTGAGCTCCATTTTTGAGATGCATCTCTGAAGAAATATTATGTCAGTATTAATAGATTTTGCGTGGGCTAATACTTTGCCCCTTTTGATTGGCTCATTAACGCCCCTAACATTCCAACTACAAAATGTTAATTCCTCCTATTTTCCTAGCTACATCATCTTGGCATTTTAAAGCTTACATGGTCTCTTTGATTTAAATGGTCCAACACATTATTTGAAAATATTTCCTTTAATTGATAGGTGGGTAGAGCCCTATCCCCTTTTTTACCCCTAATTCCCCAGAGGTATCTCAAGAAAAATGTGCATTAGTAAAGATTAGATAAGATATTTATAAAGAAAATAGAAATGTGAAAAAGAAAAAACAATGGAAATTGCAGCCTATAGAAATGCTGCTGGTGAATACCACCCAACAGTGGTTGGGTTAGTAAAAACCTCCGTAAAAATAGATAATATTAAGTAACTCCGCACCTTAAGGAGTTAATAAAAAACTAAACAGAACAAACCTTTAAAAATGTTTAACAATATTTAATCCATCAGAGAATCAACATTCCCAAGAAATTAAGTATCTTGATGTGCTCTAATTAAGTAGTTGAATATTGAGAGGTTTAAACTTATATACGGCATTATTACTTAACTTTCTATGAATACTGTTTTGACGTATTAACCAACTCCAAGTCAGTGAATTTGTAACAACTTATTGATTATAAATGCAGTTTTCACACATTCATTTTCTCCCTCTCTCTCCTCTCTCCCTCTCTCTCTTTCTCTCCCTCCCTTCTCCCTCTCTCAAGCTCTCCAAAACTTTCCAAAACATTCTCTAAACTTTCCAAGACTTTCCAAAACTTTCTCAAAACTTTCCCACACTTTCCCAATCTGTCTCACACAATCGTTCTCTCTCTCATAAACAATGTATTAACATAGAGATGTATTGTCTGGGGCGCAGCACCATATTTGATATCAAGTCTGAACTGCCTGTTCTAGCTAAGGACAAGGTAGTGGCTTTCATCCAAGTCTTACAAGTTTGTTTTAGTTCACAGGGGACGGATGCCCATTCAAGAAACTAGATGGAAGTCATTTGAAAACAAAATGGAGTTAGAGTTGTCCATCCGTAGTTGGACGCTGGGGCGATGGGCAGCTGTAATGAAGCTGTGCCAAGATATTGAGAATAAGGCTGACATTGCAAATATATGGGTCCAGCCTCCCTTGTTTCCCTTTGGCTACGGATCTTTCACTCAGATTTAGAAGGTGTGTTTATTGATAAGGAAAATGTATAACTACACTAACTTTTCTCTTTGTTCTTTGAGTGGAGCCCGAGAGGCACTGAGCAACATGTGTGCTCTTTGTTATCTCGCCACTCCCGTCTGACTATTTGATTAAAGATTGCTTTGGTTTTACCCTTTACAATTTTGTTGTCTGCTTACTTTAAGAACCAAACTGACATTTGGCGTTAAGTCAGCAGGCATTTCACTGGGACCAGCAACAGATGAATGAGTAAGAGGGTGCAGTGGACCGGGATCTGAAGGGGAGAAGAGTGCACTTGTCGGACTCCTTGTGACCGACCTCCCGGGAACATTGTGGTCCCTCGGTCTGAGGTTGATCTGGTTCCCAGAGAAATCCAAAGAAGCAGACAGCGAAGGTAAGACCACTTGTATTAAGATTGACTTTTGTATTGAATTGAGTAAAGTAAAGATTGGCCACGGCAGACTAAAGGTTTTTGCCACAAAAGTGTATTAAGAAGTTAATGGGCCTTGAAGAGACAGGGTTTTGAAAAGATTTGTGAATTTTTTACCAGGAGAGTAGCCAGGTTGGGCTTTACAGACTGCAAAGGTTTGTTACAAATACAAAGGATTGGGCTTAACAGGCTGAAAAGGTTTGTTACAATTTGTGTACTAGTAGTCGGTGATTGGATAGACATGGGAAATAATTTGGATAAGAGTGATGGAAAGATGGCTGTACAACACATGTGTTATTTGAATCCTCAGAACAACAAGGAGTATAGAATATTGAGCAATAAATTGAACAGACTTTTGGGTAATGAATCTTGGCCAGTAGGGGGAACCGGGAATATAGAGACTTAAATCCAAAATTAAAAAGACATTAATATTCATTTGGGAAAGAAGCGCAGGGAAGAGATGGAAGGAAATAATTATGGAATGGAAAAGTGAGGCAGAAAAGAAACAAGAGGAATCGCAAAATAGAAGTTGGATGAATAATGCTTGTAAAAATGGAATTGAGTTGACGAATAACGATGGAACTATGAAATGATGGAAATTACTTCAGGTGGAATGCCAGTGGATAGACGAAGCAGGAGAAAACGGCTAAGGCAAAGAAAGAGCCTTGAAAGATACTTGGGGCTCTCTCTTGCTCTCTCTTGATAGTATCCAGAGAAGCGGCTCCACCGCACTCTGAGGCAGAGAATTCCACAGACTTACAACTCTGTGTGAGAAAACGTGTTTCCTCATCTCTGTCTAAAATGGCTTATTTACCCCTTATTCTTAAACTGTGGCCCCTGGTTCAGGACTCCCCCAACATTGGGAACATGCTTCCTGCCTCTAGCGTGTCGAAACCTTATCAATCTTATATGTTTCAATAAGATCCCCTCTCATCCTTCTAAACTCCAGAGTGCACAAGCCCAGCCGCTCCATGTCTCTCAGCATATGACAGTCCCACCATCCCAGGGAATTAACCTTGTAAACCTACTCTGCACTCCCTCAATAGCAAGAATGTCCTTCCTCAAATTAGGGAACCAAAACTGCACACAATACTCCGGGTGTTGGTCTCACTAGGGTCCAGTACAACTGCAGAAGGACCTCTTTGCTCCTATATTTCGTGGTTATAAGGCCAACAAGCCATTCACTTTCTTTTCACTGACTGCTGTACCTTGCATGCTTACTTTCATAGACTGATGAACAAGGACCCCCAGATCCCGTTGTACTTCCCCATTTCCCCAACTAATGCTAATGGTACTTTGAATACCTTCATCCAAATCATTGATGTATATTGTAAATAGCTGCGGTCCAGCACCGGCCTTGCGGTACCCACAATAGTCACTGCCTGCCATTCTGAAAGGGGACCCGTTAAATCCCTACCTTTGTTTCCTGTCGCCAACTAATTTTCTATCCATGTCAGCACTCTACCCCCAATACTATGTGCCCTAAATTTGCCCACTAATCTCCTATATGGGCCTTATCAAAATGCTTTCTGAAAGTTCAGGTGCATTATGTACATCCACTGGCTCTCCCTTGTCCATTTTTCCTAGTTACAAAAATCCTCAAAAACTTTCCAGAAGATTAGTCAAGCAATGATTTCCCCTTCGTAAATCCATGCTTGACTCGGACCGATCCTGTTACTGCTATCCAAATGTGCAGCTATTTCATCTTTTATAATTGACTCCAGCATCTTCCCCACCACCGATGTCAGGCTAAAGTCGTGGTCAATAGGCCTATTCCGTTTTCTCTCTCTCGCCTTTCTTAAAAAGTGGGATAACATTAGTTACCCTCCAATCCACACGGAACTCACGCGATCCTGAGTCTATAGGAACATTGGAAAATTATCACCAATCCGTCCACAATTTCTAGAGCCCCTTCCTTAAGTACCCTGGGATGCAGACCATCAGGCCCTGGGGATTTATCAGCCTTCAGTCCCATCAGTTTACCCAACACAATTTTCCTGCCTAATGTGGATTTCCTGAAGTTCCTCCGGCTCCCCAGATCCTCTGGCCACTTCTATAACAGGAAGATTGTTTGTGTTCTCTTAGTGAAGACGGATCCAAAGTAACCTGTTCAACTCATCTGCCATTTCCTTTGTTCCCTATAACCTGTAAAATTCTCCTTTTTCGGTCTTCAAGGGTCCAACTTTGGTCTTAACTAATTGTTTACTCATTACATGCCTAAAGAAGCTTTTACTATCCTCCTTTATATTCTTGGCTAGTTTACCTTCATACCTCATCTGAAGGGGAAACAGGAGGTGAAGACGGGAGAATAGAGAATATCAACCTTCCATAGCTGAGGGTGGATAAACTCCACCCGCGCATGATATCAAGATCAAAAGGAACGTACCCACTCCGAACAGAAGTTAACCCACGAGCTGAAAATGATCAGGAGCAAACAATGGAAATTTATTCTGTATGGAAACCCCAAGAAATGTGTATGATTCGTGATAAAGCTCCAAACAAAGAGGAAAATCCTCAGGACTTTGTAGATTATATTTGCTCCACTATAGAAATACTCTCAAGCGACATGACAGAGACATCTGGCCAATGAGCATGTCCTTGCTATCACAGGCACAAAGATTAAAATGGAAAAATCTAATGAAACACCAAATGTGGGAAGTCACTGAAGGCAGTCTACCCACAGGATTCCCAAGCCTATAGTGAATTTATGATGACACACTTAAAGGAATGTCTCAAGAAAACCCATTAACATTTAAGTGATGGTACACAAAAGGCTGGAGAAAACTCAGCGGGTGCAGCAGCAATCTCAGGAGCGAAGGATTTAGGGCGACGTTTCGGGGTCAAGACCCTTGGTTTTCACAACCAACATTTAAGTGATAATTTGATTGTAAGCCACATTCTAAAGAAACAAGCCACGATTATCTGGATAGAGTCACTGCTACTTATCAGGCTCACGCTGGCAATGTTAATTTTAATACAGGACGGCTGTCCCAGCAGTTTAATGCGATACTTATGAGTTACCCAGTAAAAGTACAATCTATGATAAAGACCAACCTTAACTGGGCAGATAACGATATCGCCCAGATGAGACGGGCAGTTATGACCTTTTGGGCAGATGGTACAGGAAACTCGCGCTCGGGATCCTCAGCACCCTGTAATAAAAACTGAATATTATCTGGGAGAGTCGAGAGAATGAATCACGCCACATTATGGCTATGCACCGAGGCAATAGAGGAAGGGGTGAGGCAGAGCATAATAAAATGATACCCAATGGAGAAATGAATACCAGGGAAACAGAGAGAGGGATAATCCAAAAAGATTCACGAGGGGGACGAGGTCGTGGGAGGAGCCTATTTTCAATGTGTGGGAAATGGGCATTGGATGAGGGACTGTCCCCTCCAGAGAAGGAGAGGGAAGGGGAAGACATGAGGAATACAAACCCTAGATCAGGACCTTGTGGAGTATCTGGCAGTTCCCCTGTCCGATAATGTAACTCGCCTCTCTGGGTTGGACGGGAAAACAGATGCTACCCCCTTACTCAACCTCTCACTGTTACTTATGACCAGGAACAATGCACCCTCACCTTCTCTGTTACCCCACACCTTGGATGCAATCTAGCGGGCAGAGACTTGTTAATGGGATTGAAAGCAGGAATTACCTGCTCTGACAGCAGGATACCACCTACAGAACTAGACAAATGTTGTTATTCCCATTTTCCCCATTTCTCTGTAGTGGGCAATTGATCTGCCCACCATCTCCCTGCTAGGAGACATCCCAAATCCACATGTTTACCCTCTTCTATGATCCCACTGGATGCAATGCTGAGATGAGTGATTTATTTGGGCTGCTGCAAGGTAAAGCTACAACTGTACGACTGATAGGAAATGTATCAGGAGAGCCAGGGAACGGCGATAATAGTACAGGTTGAGGAGGAGGAACTGTGGAAACAGTACGCCTACCTTAGTGGCCCCCACACATCACTTCCTCAGTAAAACCGAAGGACATTCAGCAAAGGAATTGGGATAAACCTTGTTATATATATATTGCGGAGCCAGGCTAGAAAAATATGTGTTGGGTACTCAGCTTTTCACCCAAGGTACTTTGGAATACTGGGGAGAATGGCAGGGTTATCGAAGGAACAATCTGAAGACATCAACCACAAACCCAACGGCGAGGAGAAGGAGCAAATATGGTCGGCGTCACCGCACGAGGTTAGGACCGACCTAATTGTACTCCAGTAAGGGTTATACTTAAGCCGGATGTCCACCTCCCTGCAGTGCACCACTACCCTTTAAAACCAGAGGCTTGTTGCAGGGGATTATGATAGCTGGTTCAGTCCTTACTGCACCAGGGCATACTGTACGCTGTCACTCATCTTGCAAACACTCCCATCTTTCCAGTGCCGAAACCAGGACGCACCGAATGGCGGACTAGTTCAGGATTTACGGCCATTAGTGAAATTGTTATAGTGCATGCTATAGTACCCAACCCAGCCACCATATTAAGCCAGGTTCCAGCTATCAGCAGCCGTATTCACAGTGATTGATCTACAACACGCCTTCTTCGCAGTACCATTCAACCCTGCCTGTCAATACCTTTTTGCCTTTAAGTATGAAGGGACAGCAGTACACATGGACAACAGTTACCTCAGAGCTTTGTACATTCACCTACAATCTTCTCCCAGGTCTTTGGCAGACCAGTTAAAGACATTTGCCCTACCAAAGGGTTCAGCCATTATCCAGTATATAGATGACCTGTAATTGGCCAGTAGTGATGAGGCTAGCAATGCCGAAAGCACAACCACTCTATTAAAAGCCTTACACAAATGGGGATATGTGATACCTAAGCAAAAGTCACTGAGGGCAGAAAAAAGTAAACTTTCTCGGGGTGATGATTAGCGCCTACGGAAAGAGCCTCACCCCAGCCAGAGTGGACCCCATTGTCCACGATCCACAACCAGAGATCTCCAAACAAATGAGAGCATTCCTGGGGTTAGTAAATTTCTGCCGACAATGGATCCTAGATGTGGCTCTTTACACCAAGCATCTATCACCATTGTCCTCCGCTAAAGCAGCACGGCAGTTCATCACACTTACTGAGGAGCAGACAAAAGCCTTGGCAGCTTTGAAACAAGCACTGGCTGTAGCGCCCGCTGTGGGGACACTTTGACTGACACTTTCAGCTATAATGTTACCATAATCCAAGAGTATATTGTCTGCGGTTTTTAACAACAGCACCACGGCGATGTTAAGCGACCAGCGGCTTATTTCTCTGTCAGGTTAGATGCTGTAACTCGCGGATATCCACCGTGCACCCAGATCTAGCCTGGCATACATGCTGCTGTCTCTGCAGCCGCCAACATTACAATGCATTAACCAGTAACTGTGTTTACAACTCACTGTGTTGCCGCGCTGATGAATGCGGGCCAAACCAAATACCTAATCCAGGCACGATTGGGTCATTATGAATTGACGCTCTTAAATAATCATTTTACTTGATTTTTCAACACTGCTCTACAATTAATCCTATCAGCATTTTTAACGCAGCCACCAGAGCTCTGCAAAGCCCTATCCGCATTGATTGCGAACAAGCCAACGACATTCTGTCCAATAACAGAGAGGGACTTTCTGAATGTGCCAATTAAAAGACCTCCAGTCTAACATGGTTTGTGGATGGCTCTTCCATGGTTATACCTGAAACAGGTAACCGAGTCTCAGGCTATTATATTGTAAATTGGATCACAATTGGTCCTAGAAGAAGGGACGATTCCAAAATCCTCTGTCAGCACAGCAGGCAGAATTATTTGCAACTGTGACTAGCGCATGTATATTAGCTAAGGACAAATGTATTAAAATCTACATGGAGTCTAGGTTATGCTTTTGGAGTAGCCCACGATTGGAGCAATTTCGGCAACACAGAGGATTTCTCAACAGCCGCAGGCATCCCGATTAAGAATTACCTTTTTGTAATGCAACCTTTTTAAAGGCACTTATGCTGCCGAAGCAATTGGCTAATTATAAAATGCAATTGCCCATACGGGAGAAGACGATCCCGTCTCCAAGGGAAATGCCCACACAGATCAGGTTGCCTAGGATGCAGCCCGTAGATCACATAACAATGAGAATTTCAGTACAGGAGTAAAGAGGTTATTCTGCAGTTGTATAGGGCTCTGGTGAGACCAAATCTGGAGTATTGTGTAGTTTTGGTCTCCTAATTTGAGGAAGGACATCCTTGTGATTGAGACAGTGCAGCGTAGGTTCACGAGATTGATCCTGGGATGGCGGGGACTGTCATAGGAGGAAAGATTGAAAAAACTAGCTTATATTCCAGATGGATTTCAGTAAGGCCTTTGACAAGGTTCCCCATGGAAGGTTTGTTAAGAAGGTTCAATCTTTGGGTGTTAATGGCGGAGTTAGCAAGATGGATTCAACAGTGGCTGAATGGGAGATGTCAGAGAGTAATGGTGGATGGCTGTTTGTCAGGTTGGAAGCCGGTGACCAGTGGGGTGCCTCAGGGATCTGTGTTGGGTCCACTGTTGTTTGTCATGTACATCAATGATCTGGATGATGGGGGTGGAAAATTGGATAAGTAAGTATGCAGATGATACTAAGATAGGTGGTGTTGTGGATAATGAAGTAGATTTTCAAAGTCTACAGAGAGATTTGGGCCATTTGGAAAAGTGGGCTGAAAGATGGCAGATGGAGTTTAATGCTGATAAGTGTGAAGTGCTACATCTTGGCAGGACAAATCAAAATAGGACGTACATGGTAAATGGTAGGGAATTGAGGAATGCTGTGGAACAGAGGGATCTAGGAATAACTGTGCATAGTTCCCTGAAGGTGGAATCGCATGTAGATAGGGTGGTAAAGAAAGCTTTTGGTGTGCTGGCCTTTATAAATCAGAGCATTGAATAAAGGAGTAGGGAAGTTATGTTTAAAATTGTACATGGCATTGGTAAGACCAATTCTGGAGTATGGTGTACAATTTTGGTCGCCTAATTATAGGAAGGATGTCAACAAAATAAGAGAGTACAGAGGAGATTTACTAGATTGTTGCCTGGGTTCCAGCAACTAAGTTACAGAGAAAGGTTGAACAAGTTAGGTTTTTATTCTTTGGAGCGCAGAAGGTTAAGGGGGGACTTGATTGAGGTCTTTAAAAATGATGAAAGGGAGAGACAGAGTTGACGTGGATAAGCTTTTCCCATTGAGGGTAGGGAAGATTCAAACAAGAGGGCATGACATGAGAATTAAGGGACAGAAGTTTAGGGGTAACGTGAGGGGGAACTTCTTTACTCAGAGGGTGGTGGCTGTGTGGAATGAGCTTCCAGCAGAAGTGGTGGAGGCAGGATCGATTTTAACATTTAAAAGTAAAGTGGATAGGTATATGGACGGGAAGGGAATGGAGGGGTATGGTCTGAGTGCAGGTAGATGGGACTAGGGGAAAACAAATGGTCGGCACGGACTGGAAGGGCCGAGAGGGCCTGTTTCCGTGCTGTAATTGTTATATGGTTATATGGTTATATGGTTGTATTCACTGGAGTTTAGACGGATGAGGGGGGATCTTATAGAAACGTATAAAATTATAAAAGGACTGGACAAGCTAGATGCAGGAAAAATGTTCCCAATGTTGGGTGAGTCCAGAACCAGGGGCCACAGTCTTAGAATAAAGGGGAGGTCATTTAAGACTGACGTGAGAAAAAACCTTTTACCCAGAGAGTTGTGAATTTATGGAATTCCCTGCCACAGAGGGCAGTGTAGGCCAAATCACTGGATGGATTTAAGAGAGAGTTGGATAGAGCTCTAGGGGCTAGTGGAGTCAAGGGATTATGGGGAGAAGGCAGGCACGGGTTATTGATAGGGGACGATCAGCCATGATCACAATGAATGGCGGTGCTGGCTCGAAGGGCCGAATGGCCTCCTGCTGCACCTATTTTCTATGTTTCTATAACCTGGTGCCCCCAGGGAATAGAGTGCTAGTAAATAGAACTGTTTTGCCAGACATGAGGGCGGTTAAAGAATTACAGAAAGACGACTCTGAATATGAAAAACAAAAATGGAAACAAGAGGGATGAGCCATTGATTTCCACCACGGGACTTTGGCTAACCCCACTTTGGACAAGTTTCTGTACCTGATGCATTCTTACCCACACTCCTAACCTACATACACTCCCTCACACATTCTGGAAAGGAGGGAATGATTGGGATGACAAAGGAAACATGGTGGCATCCAAAAATTCAGCAGGAGGCTCTAAAACAATCCTCCGAATACAGGATTCGCCAGGAAAGTAATCCAGACAAACCCATTAAAATACCCCCTGGGGTAACACCGATGCCAGCACGACCGTTAGAGTGCATTCAGGTTGATTTTATTGCAACGCCAAAGGCTCAATGCTACAAATATTGCTTAGTTTATACTGGATTTATTTAGTACCAACCACTAATAATACTGCTGAAAGTACTGTGACATTATTGTTAAACCATATAACCATATAACCATATAACAATTACAGCACGGAAACAGGCCCTCTTGGCCCTTCCAGTCCGTGCCGACCATTTGTTTTCCCCTAGTCCCATCTACCTGCACTCAGACCATACCCCTCCATTCCCTTCACGTCCATATAACTATCCACTTTACTCTTAAATGTTAAAATCGATCCTGCCTCCACCACCTCTGCTGGAAGCTCATTTCACACAGCCACCACCCTCTGAGTAAAGAAGTTCCCCCTCACGTTACCCCGAAACCTCTGTCCCTTAAATTCTCATGTCATGCCCTCTTGTTTGAAACATCCCTACCCTCAATGGGAAAAACGTATCCACGTCAACTCTGTCTATCCCTTTCATCATTTTAAAGACCTCAATCAAGTCCCCCTTAACCTTCTGCGCTCCAAAGAATAAAGACCTAACTTGTTCAACCTTTCTCTGTAACATAGTTGCTGGAACCCTGGCAACATTCTAGTAAATCTCCTCTGTACTCTCTCTATTTGTTGACATCCTTCCTATAACTAGGCGACCAAAATTGTACACCATACTCCAGAATTGGTCTACCAATGCCTTGTACAATTTTAACATTACTTCCCTACTCCTATATCAATGCTCTGATTTATAAAGGCCAGCACACCAAAGGCTTTCTTTACCACCCTATCTACATGTGATTCCACCTTCAGGGAACTATGCACAGTTATTCCTAGATCCTCTGTTCCACGGCATTCCTCCATTCCCTACCATTTACCATGTACGTCCTATTTTGATTTTTTTTGTCCTGCCAAGATGTAAGCACTTCACACTTATCAGCATTAAACTCCATCTGCCATCTTTCAGCCCACTTTTCCAAATGGCCCAAATCTCTCTGTAGAACTTTGAAAATCTACTTCATTATCCACAACACCACCTATCTTAGTATCATCTGCATACTTACTTATCCAAATTTTCCACCCCATCATCCAGATCATTGATGTACATGACAAACAACAGTGGACCCAACACAGATCCCTGAGGCACCCCACTGGTCACCGGCTTCCAACCTGACAAACAGCCATCCACCATTACTCTCTGACATCTCCCATTCAGCCACTGTTGAATCCATCTTGCTACTCCGCCATTAACACCCAAAGATTGAACCTTCTTAACCAACCTTCCATGGGGAACCTTGTCAAAGGCCTTACTGAAATCCATATAGACAACATCCACTGCTTTACCCTCATCAATTTCCCTAGTTACCGCTTCAAAAAATTCAAGAAGGTTTGTCAAACATGACCTTTCCAGGCACAAATCCATGTTGACTGTTGCTGATCAGACCCTGTTTATTCCAGATGCTTTTATATATATTATCTCTAAGTATCCTTTCCATTAATTTGCCCACCACTGACGTCAAACTAATAGGTCTATAATTGCTAGGTTTATTCTTTGAACCCTTTTTAAACAATGGAACAACATGCGCAGTACGCCAATCCTCCGGCACTATTCCCGTTTCTAATGACCATTTGAAATATTTCTGTCATAGCTCCTGCTATTTCTACACTAACTTCCCTCAATGTCCTAGGGAATATCCTGTCAGGTCCTGGAGACTTATCCACTTTTATATTTTTCAAAAGTGTCAGTACTTCCTCCTCTTTGAATCTCATAGTTTCCATAGCTACTCTACTTTTTCCCCTTAACTCACCGAGTTCAATATCCTAAGAGAAATGTTAAGAGAAATTATTCCAGATTCGGGCTACCCCACTGTTATAAGTTCTGATAATGGCCCACATTTTTATTGCTACTGTAAACAAAGAATTATGTGCATATTTTTACATTTGACAGCAATTTCACTGTGAATATTACCCATAGGCTTCGGTTATGGTGGAAAGAGCTAACGGAGCCCTCAAGAATAAGGCTTACAGAGTTAATGGGAGAAATGGGACAGACTTGAATTAAGGTATCTCCTTTAGCCTTGTTCGAGATGCAAGTAACTCCTCACAATGCTACAAAACTATCACCTGCAGAAATTGTCTATGGTAGACCATTAAGGACTCCTTGGGGAGCTAGTAGACCCCCATGAAGGCACATTAGACTTACACGCATTGAATGATGAGATAATAACCTATTGTGCAGCAACTAACCCATATTCTGTCAGCCTTACACTTACAGGTGAAGGAATCACAGAGGCCATTACCTGACGGAGAAAAAAAGGTCCAGCCCGGCGGCTACGTGCTGATACGAAATTGGGATCGGAATAAGTTTGGACAAATACTGGAAAGGGCAATACCAAGTACAGCTAAACACATCAACCACCCTCAAAGTCTTTGTGTGTGGGTTATGGGCATACCATGGTTGCCAGGGGTACCACCAGGAGACTACAGCACTTGGGAAAGCAGGTGGGCAAAGAACAATCACTGGAACGGTGCCTGCTAATTTTGCCTATTGTTGTTACCCTGTATGAGGAGGTCCGGGAATCTTGCAGAGATAACTAGAACCCTGAGCGATTAAAGGGAGATCTCAGAAGCACAGAGGTTTTGGGTGATCCCTTCCCCATGTACGGGACAGCCAAAGTCAGCTAGGAATTGCTCAATATGGCCTCTGCCATAGAGGCAATGGCTAATGCAACTGTTGGAGCCCTAGCAAATGCTAAGATAGCCATGATATCTCTTTCAGCACAGATGGTTGTCATCCGCACTATGGTCTTGCAAAATCGTATGGCATTAGACTTTATCTTGGCAGAAAAAAGGGCCACCTATGCTATAAATAGAACAAGAGTGTTGCATCTATATCCCTGATTAATCCTCGTCGATGCACAGGAGTTGACACCTGGAACAACGGATACAGTAGATGAGGTTGGAGGAGGTGCAAGTGAACCTCTGCCTCACCTTGAAAAAGACTGCCCTTGTCCTTGGATGAGTCAGGGGGAGGTAAAGAGACAGGTGTTGCAGGGGAAAGTACCTGGGGAGGAGTTGGTTTAAAGTTTGTACATTCTTCACACGGACGTAGAAATAATGATGTAAAAAAGGATCAAACCCGGGTATCTGGTGCTGCAAGGCAGCAACTCTACCGCTGCGCCACTGTACTGCCCAACTACTTTTGCCTTACACAGTAATAGCAGCAGTAGCTAGATCCAATTATAGCCCCGGGTCTATTTTCCAAACTGTAACCCCATAACCCTACATTGACCAAAATTAGTTTCAGCCTTCAACAGGGTTCCGCAGATGATTGGGTTAACGTTCGAGAGTGTTTGAAGCTCTGACCCAGTACTCGCTGGAGTTTAAAAGGATGAGGGGGGGATCTCATTGAATCTGACCACATAATGAAAGGCCTGGAGTGGATGTGGAAAGGATGTTTTCCAATAGTGGGAGATTCTAGGACCAGAGGACACTGCCTCAGAATAAAAAGATGTACCTTCAGAATGAGGATGATGAGGAATTTCTTTAGTCAGAGGTGGCAAATCTGTAGAATTCATTGCCACAGAATTCATTGTCTGTGGAGGCCAATTCATTAGTATGTTTAAAGCAAAGATTGACAGGTTTCTTGATTAGCAAGGATGTCAAAGGGTTACAGGAAAAGGCAGTAAAATGATGTTGAGAGGAAAAAATACAGGCATGAGATTTCTCCGTGGATTTTAAAATTCATTAAAGAAACATCTAAATCTCTTAAATCCTTTCCACGAGTCTGATGAAACGAGAGCGCCGATTGGATGAGAGGGACGTCGTCAGCAGGCAGTTGGCGGGGGCGGACATGATGGTTCAGTGAGATGATTGGAGGAGGGAGGCGTCCGGGGGCGGACAAAGCGAGGCCTGGTGACACAGGAGCGAGCACCAGGGCCGGGAGCGCAGATGGCGCCAAAGATCATAGAGCGGAGCAAGATACGCCACTCAGCGAAAAAACCGTAGTACGTCATGGGTGATTGTTGCCGCCATTTTACTGGGCTGCCTCGATGCTGTCATGGCGATCCACATCTACATCTATAGTTCACTGTTTCTGCTATTAATTATTCTAATCGTCCATGTAGAATGATCCTACCTTCTTCAAGTTCCACAATAACAAAGAAAGGTGAGGAAATATTATTGTTTTTCCGTCATAGAAAACATAGAAAATAGATGCAGGAGGAGGCCATTCGGTCCTTTGAGCCAGCAGCGCCATTCATTGTGATCATGGATGAATCGTCCCCAATCAATAATCCGTGCCTGCCTTCTCCTCATATCCCTTGATTCCATTAGCCCCTGGAGCTCTATCTAACTCTCTCTCTTAAATCCATCCAGTGATTTGGCCTCCATTGCCCTCAAATTCCACAAATTCACAACTCTCTGTGAAAAAGTGTGTTCTCACCTCAGTCTTAAATGGCCACCCCTTTATTCTAAGACTGTGACCCCTGGTTCTGGACTCACCCAACGTTGGGAACATTTTTCCTGCATCTAGCTTGTCCAGTCCTTTTATAAATTTTATATGTTTCTATAAGTTTCACCCCTCATCCTTCTAAACTCCAGTGAATATAAGCCTAGTCTTTTCAATCTTTTCTTTCCTCATGTGACAGTCCCGCCCCTCCCAGGGATCAATCTCGTGAACCTACGCTGCACTGCCTCAATCACAAGGATGTCCTTCCTCAAATTAGGAGACCAAAACTGTACACAATACTCCAGATGTGGTCTCACCAGAGCCCTATACAACTGCAGAAGAACCTCTTTACTCCTATACTGAAATCCTCTTGTTATGAAGGCCAACATTCCATTAGCTTTCTTCACTGCCTGCTGTACCTGCACACCAACTTTCAGTGACCGGTGTACAAGGACGCCCATGTCTTGCTGCACCCCCCCCCCCCCCTTGCCTAACCTAACCCCATTGAGATAATAATCTTCCCCTTTATTTTTGCCGCCAAAGTGGATAACCTCACATTTATCTTTTGCCTCTCTCCCATCTCTCTCTCTCTCCCCCTTTTCTCTCTCTCTCTCTCCCTTCTCTCTCTCTCTCCCTTCTCCTTCTCTCTCCCCCCTTTCTCTCCCTTCAGTCCCTTTCTCTCTCCCCCTCTCTCTCCCTTCTCTCTCTCTCCCCTCTCTCCCTTCTCTCTCTCTCTCTCCCTCCCCTCTCTCTCTCTCTCTCCCTCTCCCTCCCCTCTCTCTCCTTTCTCTCTGTCTTTCCTTTGTCTCTCTCCCTTTCTCTCTCTCTCTCCCCTTCTCTCTCTCTCCCTCTCCCTCTGTCTCTGCCCTCTCTCTCTGTCTCTGCTCTATCTGCCTCTCTCTCTCTGCCCCCCCCCCTCCCCCCCCCCCCCTCTCTCTCTCTCTCTCTCTGCCTGAGAGTTGGCAGCCCTGCTAGTGTCTTAGGTCCAAAAGGGGATAGAAAGAAAATACTTAAATGGTCTATGTAAGAAGATTTTAATAAGCTCTTCTACATTGAAGGTAAATTGACATATTCGAGGCAAAATGTATCTTCAATATACAGGTCTCTCCCCACAACTGAAAACAATTGCACTTAAGTGATATATCATCCATTCTGCAGGTATGTAGTTATAATCATTTTTATTCTTATTAATTAATCCTATATGATATTTTCTCTAATATCAGACGTGGACAGCAGGTCCAAAATACTCGTCGACAAGATCTCCTACACCGAACTCCAGTGTACTTGTCAACCAACTGCCATCTTTGTTCTGAACACTGAACTTAACCAGTTTTCCAACAGGCAAACCAAAAACAGGCTAAATTCTGTCCTTTGGGGTAAGCAAGGGGTCAGGCTGTCATTGTTTGAAATATGTTTGAATTTTACATAACTTTCGTTGGTTAGCTGACATGCAAAACACTGCAACCCTGTATATCTCTCTCACAAAATTATGTAAATATTATTTTTTTATGAAGTTCAATTTAGAATGATTTGAATTTGTGGGGGTTGGTGCAAAATACCGCTGACCCACAAATGTGTCGTTATGAGACATACACATTTTAAAAATCCATGTCCCAAAAAAAAGCAAGAAGGTCCCCATGTTATTTGGTAGACTTATCGGCTGAATTTAAATATGTAGGTATGTATGCACTACATTGTATTACGCTAATATAGAATGAAAGAATGGAAAAATATTTTGACATAGTGTTCATGGATATTTTATTTTATAGTTATGTAAAAAATATGTGATATAGATGTATATATACACAAACATATATATTTCTCTAGTTTCTTTCTTGTGATTTCCTCTAATTTGTTTAGAAACCTTTTATAAGTATATATGAAATCCTAATATTGTGAATTAAATATCCATGAACACAATGTCAAAATATTTTTCCATTCTTTCATTCTATATTAGCATAATACAATGTAGTGCATACATACCTACATATTGAAATTCAGCCGATAAGTTGGTCAAATAACATGGGGACCTTCTTGCTTTTTTTTGGGACATGGATTTTTAAATGTGTATGTCTCATAACGACACATTTGTGGGACAGCGGTATTTTGCACCAACCCGCACAATTTCAAATCATTCTAAATTGAACTTCATAAACAAGTAATATTTTACATAATTTACATAATATTGTGTGCGAGATATACAGGGTTGCAGTGTTTTGCATGTTAGCTAACCAACGAAAGTTATGTAAAATTTCCAACATATACAATAATAAATAAATCGTCATTTGCACAATTTTGTGTGGGTAACGAGAGGTTCTCATTCTTCCTCTTGAGTAACCGGCGTTGGAAAAACAGACATTTCGGCGGGTTAGGGATGTCAAAGAGCGTTGGAACTGTATTGCAATTTAGCCTGTTTTTGGTTTGCCTGTTGGAAAACTGGTCAAGTTCAGTGTTCAGAACAAAGACGGCAGTTGGTTGACAAGTACACTGGAGTTCGGTGTAGGAGATCTTGTCGACGAGTATTCTGGACCTGCTGTCGACATCTGAAATTACAGAAAATCTCATATAGGATTAACTAATAAGAAAATAATGATTATAACTACATACCTGCAGAATGGATGGTATATCACTTAAGTGCAATTGTTTTCAGTTGTGCAGAGAGACCTGTATATTGAAGATGCAATTTTGCCTCTAATGTCAATTGACCTTGAATGTAGAAGAGCTTATTAAAATCTTCTTACATAGACCATTTTAACATTATCTTTCTATCCTCTTTTGGACCTATGACACTAGCAGGGCTGCCAACTCTCAGGCATAGAGAGAGAGAGGGAGAGAGAGAGAGAGGGGGGGCAGAGAGAGAGAGGCAGATAGGGCAGAGACAGAGGGCAGAGAGAAAGGGGAGAGCGAGAGAGAGAAAGAGAGAGGGGGAGAGAGAGAAGGGGAGAGATAAAGGGAGAGAGCGAGGAGGAGACAGCGAGAAGGGGTAGAAAGAGAGAGAGAAGGGGAGAGAGAGAAGGGAGAGAGAGAGAGAGAGAGGGAGATCGGAGAGAGAGAAGGGAGAGAAAGAAGGGAGAGAGGAACGATGCCACGTGATAACGCGCAGCCGTCCTATTTCTGACCGCTGCCGAACACCGCACCGCACCATTGCACCCTTCTTCACTGCGGCCTTGTGATGTCTCGGCTTGACAATTCGAGGGATCTAACCGGTAAACAACACTAAGAGCAGCCCTGGGCCACTGCACTCCCCAACTTGAATCTGAGCTCGAAAAATCTCGTGATGGGCCTGATGTGTCCCGCGGGCCATATTTTTGAGACTCCTGCCATACAAGAACAAAAACAAATATGTACAGAGGTACAAAAAATTGATGACTTTATTGTTGTGGTAAGTATAGATCGATTTTTTAAAAATCAAAAAACTTTCAAATGTACCGACAGACTTATCGGCTGAATTTAAATATGTAGGTATGTATGCACTACATTGTATTACGCTAATATAGAATGAAAGAATGGAAAAATATTTTGACATAGTGTTCATGGATATTTTATTTTATAGTTATGTAAAAAATATGTGATATTGATGTATATATACACAAACATATATATTTCTCTAGTTTCTTTCTTGTGATTTCCTCTAATTTGTTTAGAAACCTTTTATAAGTATATATGAAATCCTAATATTGTGAATTAAATATCCATGAACACAATGTCAAAATATTTTTTCCATTCTTTCATTCTATATTAGCATAATACAATGTAGTGCATACATACCTACATATTGAAATTCAGCCGATAAGTTGGTCAAATAACATGGGGACCTTCTTGCTTTTTTTTGGGACATGGATTTTTAAATGTGTATGTCTCATAACGACACATTTGTGGGACAGCGGTATTTTGCACCAACCCCCACAATTTCAAATCATTCTAAATTGAACTTCATAAACAAGTAATATTTACATAATTTACATAATTTTGTGTGCAAGATATACAGGGTTGCAGTGTTTTGCATGTTAGCTAACCAACAAAAGTTATGTAAAATTCAACATATTTCAAACAATGACAGCCCAATCCCTTGCTTACCCCAAAGGACAAAATTTCCAACATATACAATAATAAATAAATCGTCATTTGCACAATTTTGTGTGGGTAACGAGAGGTTCTCATTCTTCCTCTTGAGTAACTGGCGTTGGGAAAACAGACGTTTCGGCGGGTTAGGGATGTCAAATAGCGTTGGAACTGCATTCCAATTTAGCCTGTTATTGGTCTGCCTGTTGGAAAACTGGTCAAGTTCAGTGTTCAGAACAAAGACGGCAGTTGGTTGACAAGTACACCGGAGTTCGGTGTAGGAGATCTTGTCGACGAGTATTCTGGACCAGCTGTCGACATCTGAAATGACAGAAAATCTCATATAGGATTAACTAATAAGAAAAGAAAATGATTATAACTACATACCTGCAGAATGGATGATATATCACTTAAGTGCAATTGTTTTCAGTTGTGGGGAGAGACCTGTATATTGAAGATGCATTTTGCCTCTAATATGTCAATTTACCTTGAATGTAGGAGCTTAGAGGGCAACTGGTGGCTGAGAATAGGCCTTACACTGAGCAATTTGCCTGGTGAGTGAGTAGGAGTCGGAGTTGTGGGAGAGTGGAAAAGGGTTAATGTGATTGCAAGAGGGAGGGGATGAAGGGAGGGAGTGAGAAATAGGGCAGGGGCAGTAGCTGAAAGTTAAGTGGAATAATTATGTGAGAATCATGAAGCATTTTAATCTGCATAGGAAATTAGGTTGGCAAAGATATCATGGATGTGGATTTCATGTAATATTTTTGAAGAATCCAAGAATCTGAGGCTAAAAACAAATCTGGAATTGTGCAATGATCTAGAATTAATTGATATGCTTTTAATTTAAAGAGGACACCACAGTGACACTGCTGGTAGAGCCGTCATTGTTCCAGCAAACCCAGCGACTCCTAGTTATGATATCGCTGCCCTCTGTTTAGGATTTGTGCATTCTTGCTTTGATCGCAGGTGCTCTGGTTTCCTCATCAGGTCAATAAGTTAATTGGCCTTCAAATATTCCCCCTAATGTGTAGGTGAGTGGTAGAACCTAGGGATAATTGATGGAAATGTAGGGAGAATAACATGGGTTAGAGTAATATTTTACTTCGGAGTCACGTGAGTGACTTCGTGAAGACCCCGCCAGCACGCATGCGCGGCATATCGTCGCGCGCATTTGCATCGGCAGGCTGGGGGGGGGGGAGTGCGCTCTCTCCTCCGGCTCCTTCATAAGGCCGGTAGGTAAGTATTTACCTTTACTCCACAGGATGGACAAGGGCAAGAAGAAGGCGACGCTGTCGAGGAGCCGAGCCTCGACCAGCCAAAGGCCCTTGTCCCCGGAGCTGCAAGCAATACCGGCAGCTTCGAGGCATGTGGGGGCAGGATTGCGGAAGTCGGGCGCTCCCGCTGATTCAGGGGCCGACTCACCCGAGTGGTTTACCGCGCCGGAGCTGGATATGGATCCAGACTTCGTGCCCCCTTCCCCCAAGAAAAGAGGGGGGAAACAGGTACGTGGCAAGGGGTCTCGCTTTCCACAAGCAACCCCTCCCCGAGCTCCAGAAGACCCGGGGGGGCTGGGCCGGGGGACAGCTGCACGACAGGGGAGCCCTGCAAATGTGCAAAACGTACCGCTGCCAGGGAGATCTGCCGTAGTGCAGTCTGGCAGCTCCATTGCTGCGTCGTGCCTGCTGGAGCAGATACCACCGACAACACACCCCGTCAGGCTGCGGTCAAGGGCGGAGGTGGCAGCAGGAAGCGGTCGGTCAGCTCAGCTCTGGGAGCGGCCAACCATGCGCCTCCACACCTAAAGATGGGCAAGTGTGGAGGTAAGCCTGCACGGACTCCGGGGAACCAGGTTCTGGGGGCCGGCGCCGATTCAACTCACCTGCCTTCATATCAGACAGGTGGGCCGCCACAGTCTGGGAGAAGACAGACTAGTGGAGAGTCCGTGCGGGAGTCGTATGATCCTACTTGGGCTGTAGGTCACAACAACCTGCCATTAGACCCTAGACAGCACCCTAAGGGGGTGTGGTCCGATGGTGGAAGCCCCAGTGAATTCGCAGGGCCTGGGGAAGTCGGCTTGTCCGCTGAAGATAGCAGGGACGGTCGCATTGAGCGGTTGGAGCTCTTAGTGGAGCAACTCCTCCAGCGGGACCGGGAACGAGAAGAGCGGGACTCGCGGGCATCCACTAGCCGTGCGAGCACCCCCATTCAGCATCTCATCGTCTCCAGCCAGAAGCGTGAGTGATTGCCCAGCTGCTGCGTTTGAAGACGACCCGGGACAGCCAGTGACCGCTGAGCCAGAGCATGAGGAGGATATGCTGGAAGTGGTGAGTAAGTTTGCCGCTACCACCCAGACAGGTGAACCTCTGCACCACAAATTGGCGGGCACCATTGATTACCTGACTACGCACCAACTTCAGTCAGGTTCTCAATGATACCTTGGAGAAAATAAAACCGCCCGAGAACTGCATCAACCTCAGTGTGCCCTTGGTTAATGCCCCAGATCTGGGGACACTTGAGTACGGCCACCAGGATGCAGCGTATCTTAAAAGTTGTCTCCACGGGCATAACGGCGTTTGCTAGGACCCTGGACGGGGATAATGTGTCCAGTGAACAGCAAGATGCACTGGCACTCCTATGCAACGCCCAATATGAGATAAACTGCCTGCGTAAGAGCTCCATAAAGCCCACACTCAACCCCAAATTCGCGGGGTTGTGCCGACCATCAACCGCTCCACCGCCGCATCAGTTATTCGGAGACCTGTCCAAACAGGTGAAGGAAAGGGCCGCTTCCTGCTGCCACCCTCCGCCCTTGACCGCAGCCTGACGGGGTGTGTTGTCGGCGGTATCTGCTCCAGCAGGCACGACGCAGCAGTGATATTGCCAGACTGCACTACGGCAGATCTCCCTGGCAGCGGTACGTTTTGCACATTTGCAGGGCTCCCCTGTCGTGCAGTTGTCCCCGGCCCAGCCCCCTCGGGTCTTCTGGAGCTCGGGGAGGGGTTTGCTTGTGGAAAGCGAGACCCCTTGCCACGTACCTGTTTCCCCCCTCTTTTCTTGGGGGAAGGGGGCACGAAGTCTGGATCCATATCCAGCTCCGGCGCGGTAAACCACGTGGGTGAGTCGGCCCCTGAATCAGCGGGAGCGCCCGACATCCGCAATCCTGCCCCCGCATGCCTCGAAGCTGCCGGTATTGCTTGCAGCTCCGGGGACAAGGGCCGTTGGCTGGTCGAGGCTCGGCTCCTCGACAGCGTCGCCTTCTTCTTGCCCTTGTCCATCCTGTGGAGTAAAGGTAAATACTTACCTACCGGCCTTATGAAGGCGCCGGAGGAGAGAGCGCACTCCCCCCCCCCAGCCTGCCGATGCAAATGCGCGCGACGATATGCCGCGCATGCGTGCTGGCGGGGTCTTCACGAAGTCACTCACGTGACTCCGAAGTAAAATATTACTCTAACCCAAGTTATTCTCCCTACATTTCCATCAATTATCCCCAGGTTCTACCACTCACCTACACATTAGGGGGAATATTTGAAGGCCAATTAACTTATTGACCTGATGAGGAAACCAGAGCACCTGCGATCAAAGCAAGAATGCACAAATCCTAAACAGAGGGCAGCGATATCATAACTAGGAGTCGCTGGGTCGCTAGAGCAATGACGGCTCTACCAGCAGTGTCACTGTGGTGTCCTCTTGAAATTAAAAGCACATCAATTAATTCCAGATCATTGCACAATTCCAGATTTGTTTTTTAGTTTGCCTCAGATTCTTGGATTCTTCAAAAATATTACATGAAATTCACATCCAGGTTATCTTTGCTAACCTTATTTTTCTATGTAGATTAGAATGCTTCATGATTCTCACATGATGATTCCACTTAACTTTCAGCTACTGCCCCTGCCCTATTTTTCACTCCCTCCCTTCATCCCCTCCCTCTTGCAATCACATTAACCCTTTTCCACTCTCCCACAACTCCGACTCCTACTCACTCACCAGGCAAATTGCTCAGTGTAAGGCCTATTCTCAGCCACCAGTTGCCCTCCAAGTGCTGCAGGACAAATCTGCTCACAAATTCAAGCCTAAGAACCTCCATTTTAATTTTTTAAAGAAGGTACTGCAGATGCTGGAGAATCGAGGGTACACAAAAAGCTGGAGAAACTCAGCGGGTGCAGCAGCATCTAAGGAGCGAAGGAGATAGGCGACGTTTCGGGTCGAGACCCTTCTTCCAAGGGTCTCGACCCGAAACGTCGCCTATCTCCTTCGCTCCTTAGATGCTGCTGCACCCGCTGATTTCTCCAGCTTTTTGTGTAACCTCCATTTTAATGGTCTGTGAAATACATTCATCCATTTTCAGATGGCACAGTGAAGCGACTTGTAAACATCGTTGCCTTACAGCTCCAGCATCCCAGGTTCATCCTGACCTCTGGTGCTGGAAGTTTGCTCGTTCACCCTGTGACTGTTGGAGTTTCCTTCGGAGGCTCTGGTTTCCTCCCACAAAACAAAGACATGCAGAGCTAATTGGGGCTGCTGCAAAATGCTCTTCGAGTGCAAGTGAGGGATAGAATCTGGTGGGAAGAAAGTGGGAATGTGGGGATAATGAAGTGGAATTAGTGTAAAAGGATGCTTGATTATCAGGGTGAATTTGGGTGTGTAAAGGGTCTTTATTCATACTCTAAGAATTTATAATTATGTGATTCAGAAATCAGTGGTGCAAAGGGACTTTGGAGTGTTGGTACAGGATTCCCTAAAAGTTAAATTGCAAGTCAAATCGGCGAATGCAATGCTAGAATTTATTTTGAGAGGGTTGGAATACAAAAACAGCAAAGTAACGCTGAGACAGAAATTGTAAAACAATGTAAACCTTTTGAAGTAATGAACATAAAAAAGGAGGACAGTACATCCTCAGCCCGCAATGTCAATGAAAACATAAGGGCAAGTTAAACTCCTTTGTTTCCATGTGATCCGCATCCCTTCATTCCCTGTACATCCACGTGCTATTGCTTACAAAAGAGCCATTAAAAGTGCAGGTTCTGACATATTGATTCTGCATTCTTGAATCTTCTCCAGTAGTGTTGGTGAATCATTACTCTGTTGGTTATTGCTCAATTCAGCCCTGATATATACTGCCCGACTGATTCCAGTATATTTCAACAGGGTAGCTAACGTTACACGTTCGTTCCATCGCTTCATCACAGTACATCGTATCTGGATGAAAGTGCATTAAACGACAGTTGTGTCCTTCAGGAGAGAGATCTTCTAAATAAAGACCCCTGAACTTATACCTGTGACAAAAAATACAAGAGGTATAAAGTTAATTGAAAGTGATTGGGTTACTGGAACACTTATCACAGGATATGGAACTCAGAGTCATAGTGGTACAGCACCGGTACATGGCCCGCCACCCAGCATGTCCATGCCGATCATCGTAAACTCATCCCATTTTCCAGCACTGCCCGTAATGCTATGCCTCAACACTTACCTGGGTATTCATAAAAATATATAAGAATATCTGCTTCTGCACCCACTCGTAAAGTATGTTCCAAATTCCAACCACACTCTGGTTGACAAAATTCTTCTTCAGAACTCCTCTAAACTTCCGGTACCTAACCTTAAACCTATAAATTCTGATTTTAGACACCTTGGCTGTGAGGAAAGTTTTATTTCTATCTGTCCTATTTATGCCTCATAATTTTGTATTCCACTATTAATTCCTCAGCATCCAAGGAAATTAAGCTCAGCATATCCAGCCAGTCCTTGAAATTGGAACACACCGTGCCAGATAATATAATGATGAATCTTCTCTGCACTTCCAACCCCCCCCCCCCCCCCCCAAGTGCAATAAAACATCACACAGTATTTAAGTGTAGCCTATGAAGGTGTGCTGTAATTTCCCTGTTCTTGTAGGTCAACCAATACTCACTTGAACTTCCTCCACAGGTGTACGGTAAAGAACATATTGACTGGTTGTATCACAGCCTGGTTCAGCAACTCAAATGCACAGGAACAAAGGAGATTAGAAAAAGTGGTACTGACCTCCCCACCATCGAGGGATCTGTAGATGGCGCTGCCTCAAAAAGGCAACCAGCAACATCAAGGACCCGGACCACGCTTTCATTTCACTAGCAGCTTGGGACAATCTCACTGGTCGTTGAGGATTTATCCATCACTAAATATACTATGGCACCAAATACCTTTTCCCTTTCAATGGTAAAGCCCTAGATGTTTGCCATTGCCCTCCCTGAATTCTCCATCAACAATGTCCTCCTCCTTATTGAATACACATTAAAAAGTTTCATTTAAAACCTCATTTACGTCCTGACTCCATGCTCAGATTAACCCCTTGACCACTAATGAACCTAACTCTTTCCCTCTTACCCGCCTGCTCTTAATATACTTATATAATGGTTTGGGATATATTTTAATCTTCTCTGCCATGATATTTAAAACAGTCTCTCAGCTTCCTATTTAATTTCTAAGTACTCCTCTGTAATTTCTACATGCAGGCCTCCCCCATTATCAGTTCTCTACACCTGCTATATGCTTCCTTATCCAATCCTTCATTTCCCATGCAATCCAGCATTCATTGGACTTCCTGTCCTTTGGGGGCATGGATAGGTGAATTCTCATAGTATTTTACTCAGGGAAGAGAAATCAAAGACTAGAGGGCACAGGTTTAAGTTGAGAGGTTGCAAAAATATGTTATCTCCTATTCTCAATTTCTCTGTCTCTGCCACAACTACTCCCAAGATGAGGCTTTCCATTCTAAGTTAATTCTGAGGTGTCCTCTTTCTTTAGTAAAATTGTGGTTTCCCCCTTGCTGTCATAGATGGGTCATTCATCAACATATCCATTGCGTCCTGTAACTCTCCCTCTCGCTCCTGACCTATGGGTGCTGTCTGTGTGGAGTTTGCATGTCCTCCTTAGGAGACCTTATGAGGTTTCCTTATGAGGAGATTGAATGTTGCCATGTTAAACCAATCACACACACACCAGCCAGCATCTCTAACTCCCACCCCCCACTGTAATACTATATACTAAACACTTGCTTTCCCAGCAATGGAACAGTTTGGAGCAGCCAGGATGTACTACAACTAATCATCCTCATGCTGTAATTTTACAGTGCTGATTAAAGATGTTTTTGAATCACATACTGAGTCTGGAAGGTCATACATGGTGTCAGAAGTGGGGATACGAACCCGCCCCCTCATTTGGAATTATGATCCGACCGTGACAGTAAACTGTAAAACAACGTCTATTTTGGCGCAAAATTAGATACTGGGGCAAAAGTAAATACAATGTCAATCAACCTCTTCAACAAGGTAAGAACTAACGAGCCACTGATCAAGGACAAATCCACTCTACATGCTTTTGGAGGGGAGGTGCTCGTGCCTCTGGGCAAAACCAACTTGAAAATTGTGCTGAAAAAAACCACGAGGAATATGACCCCTTCTATGTCTTGAACTTTAACTCAGTTACTCTGCTTGGCAACCGGGCCTGTCAGGAAAACTGGGGCTGATCTCCTTTGACAAAACGGTCCCCACAAAATGGCTGCAAATTTCCCTGGACCCGCTGAGTGAATTCCCAACTTTTCGACAATAACCTGGGCAAGTTGACCATGACTTACAAGATTATTTATTGACCCCGAAGTGACACCCGACCATCACGACCTCCACACCGATTGTCATTTGCCATGACTGACAGGGTTCACTCTGCGCTGATGGACATGGCCTCCACAGCATAATGAAGCAGTCAGCGACCCAACCGACTGGTCTCAACCATGATTGCCACAGTCAAGATGGGGAAAATGAAATCCGCTTGTGCATCAACTCGAAAGAGTACTGAACACTGTCATTAAGCGCCCGCCACACCACTCCCATGAAGACTGTCAGGATGTTGCGGCAAAAGGTCGGAACGGTCACCCTATTTTCTGTCCTCGATGCAAAGAACTCTTTCTGGCAGATACCGATGTTTACCGGACAAGAAGTCATCAAACTCACCACATTTGCCACCCCATTCGGCAGATACAAGTTTCTGAGAATGCCATTCTGCAGTGAAGTCTTCCAAAGAACTATGGAGCTATTATTCGAGGGACCTACCTTGTGCCATAATTGTCGACGATATCCTAGTGTATGGCAAAGATGCAGCGGAGCACGACCACAATCTCAGGCTCATCTTGGATCGTGCACGCAAGATCAACCTCAAGCTTAATCCTGACAAGTGCAAGTTCCGGGTTCCAGAGGTTTCCAACGTCGGCCACATCTTCACTCCTAATGGTCTCAAACCCGATCCGAAGAAGGCTACTGCCATCACAGAAATGCCTGCCCCCACAGACATGAAAGGACTGCAAGCGTTTTCTGGGCATGGTAAACTATCTCGGCAAGTTCTTACCGAACCCAGCGAACTAAGCTCCACACTGCGGGAGCTGACCAAGAAGGACACAGCATGGTCATAGTCCCCAGCAACATCAGATTGCTTTCAATGTTTTAAAGTCCAAACTGACCAGTGCACCAACCCTGATTTTTTTTTACCTGAAACGTCTGGTGGACGATCCACCTGCAATGCTTCGAAATTCGGGCTTGGCGCAGCCTGCTGCAACCATCTGCCGAGGGCACCCACCCAACTACCTGTCTCATATGCATCTCACACCATGACCGACACGGAGCAGCACTTAAAAAAAAAAATACGCACAAATCGTAAAGGAACTGTTGGCTGTCATCTTTGCTTGCTCCAAATCCCACTACTTCATCTTTGGCAAACCTTCACGGTCGAGACGGACCACCAACCACTGGTGACAATCCTGAACAAGCCCATCCACGCCGTGCCAGCTCGTTTGATGCGCTGGGGGCAGGCGCATGCTGATGCGCTCCCTCTCCAATCTCTCTACCTCATATCCTACTCCTCCCTCCCGCACTCATCATCTTCTACCTCCCTCTCTCCTCCTCCTCTATCTTTCTCTGAAACACTCTCTCCCCCCGTGCACCTCGGGCATCTGCGAACACATCCTTATGAACAGGAAAATTTCACAATGTCGATTTTGTCTCCAGTAAGCAATTGCTCATCCTGGCTGCGCACACCGCCACTGATGATACGCTTCAAAAACCTCTCCTCCTCATCATCAAAACAGGCTGGCCAGACAAACAATCCAACACGCCACAGAGGTGCAGCCTTTCTTCCTGGTTTCGCGATGAACTGGTAGTTCAGGATGGGGTTGTCGTCAAGGGTCACAAGGTAGGGATATCTGTATACTTCAAAGGCCACACAGCGGTCACCCAGGAGCCGACGCCACACTGGGCACGCACCTGTAGTCTGTTCGAACTGGCCGGGAATGGCCAGCAACGTCCGAGGACCATGTAGCCTCCTGCCCCGCTTCCAACAGCCTTGCCCGCCCTCATTAGCAGCGGCAGCCCCTTCCGCAACAACCTCCACCAGCTCTGCCCTGGAAGTCGCTGGCGGCAGACATTTTGAATGGTGCGGAAAGCACTACACGTTCTAGTCGACTCCTTTTCTAACTGGTTTAGAACTATACCAACTGACCTCACTCACATCTGAGATGGTCATCCAGAAGCTGAAAAGATACTTCTCTATCTTTGCATTCCCGTCAGCCTGAGAACCGACAACGGTCGGCAGTTCACCAGCGCCAAATGGTCAAGCCTTTTCGCAGACCGATGGAACTTCCAGCACGTCACGAGCATCCCGAATATCCAGAGTAATGGACTCGCTGAACACACGCTTTCAGAAGCGCCAAAACACTTGCTGGAGCGAGCAGATTTTCAAAGTCAGACGTTTATCTCGATCTCCTGAATCTCTGAAACGTTGCCGAGGACGGAACCCTGGATCAGGCGGCACACGACTGATTTGAGATTGACGAGCTCCGGTACCCCATACGCACAACAGCAACTGGTCCCCAGTGCTGAAGCCTGCCACTGTCCAGAAACGTCTACAAGAGAAGCACGACATCCAGAAATGGGCATACGACAGTTCCAGCCCAACCACTCAATCCTCTACTTCCCGTCAGGTCGTCCGCCAACGAACTTCAACTGTGGACATTCCCGTCTGGGCCCTGTGGTCAACCGACAGACGAGCCACGTCAGACTGTAGACTTGAGGGCAGCGTATCCGAGAAGTCCCGGCAACACCTGCTTGCTGTGAGTGAGCCTCGACCACTGCTTCTGGTCCCTATGCTCCGTACCCGCTCCAGTTTCCAGCCGCCTTTGCATGTCGACCACCCGTCTCCGCATTACCTTGCACCGTCCATGACCTGCGGTTACTCCACTAACCACAGGCTCACACCACCGCATGTTCCCCTTTCGGTCACCACAAGCCTCCAACCAGGCAATCATTCTCGCCTCTAGGCTCTCCTCTCATCTATCAGGTGGGGGGGAGGGGGGGGGGGGTTTGGTCGCATGCGCTCGGCCGAGTTTAGTAGACCACCAGACAAAATGGCGAGATATGTTTTAACTCCAAGGCATGGGGAGGTCTTCTACCCTTTAATCTTAGTGAATGAGATGTAGATTGATGTTGCATGTTAACCAATCAACGCACACATCCAGCATCTTACTCCACCCCACTGGTAATACTTATACTAACACTTGCTTTCCAGCACGAACGTTGGAGCACCAGATGTACTGACAACTAATCATCCTACCATTGCTGTTAATACAGTGCTGATTAAAGATGTATTTGAATCATGAACTGAGTCTGGAGATCATTTACACATGCGATTCTCTAATTCTTCTCCCATCTTAAGACGTTGTGGTTTGTAGTTAATTGGCGTCTGCAATTTTATTAGTGTGTCAGGAATGAAACAAATGTGGTCTTTCATTGAACTGTGTGAACGGTAATCGATTCTTGCAGCCCAGTGGGCCAAAGGGCCTGTTTCCCATGCTGTAACTCTAACTAGCCCTAGCACTAAACTACGTAAACCGCCATTCTTTGTTCTTCCTCTCCTCTCCTCAGCTTTCTTTCCCCCTCCCCCTCAATCAGTCTGAAGATGGTAACCTATCCAGAATGTATAATCCATCCATCTTCCCCAATTCACCTGTTGAGTTACTCCAGTACTTGTGTCCTGTACATTTTTCTTGTTTGGGTCGTAGAGACATAGATGAGCTCTGTGAGGAAACAGGGCCCATCACAGGGCCCAACTTGCCCACACTCTGGCCACATGTCCCGCTGCACTAGTCCCACTGCCCGGTTGGTCCATTATCCCTTCCTAAACCTGTCAAACAAATCAGTATTCTTATGATCGACATCCAATATCCTGAATAATTGAGTTGCATGTGTAAAAAAAAAAAAAAAAATAAGAATAAAAAGAAAAAGTCACCATACATAATGTCTCTGTTATACATATTTACATCACACACATTTATTTTCTATGGTGTCTACCAACTCACTGCCAGGAGGGATATCAATCGTATCTGAGTTGGGCAGAAAGGCAATATGCAGTTCAATCAGGCAAATGTGAAGATTGGCATATGGGAGATCAAATGTATTGGGAAAGTAAGAGAGTAAATGGCGAACCAATAACAGCATTCTGTACAAAGGGGATCTTGGTTCAACGTTCATAGCTCCCTGAAAATATCAACAGCTAGGTAGATTAGATAAAAGATATTATGCCTGCCTTCATTCTGTCGGTTATTGATAAAAGAGTCAGGAAGTCCATGTAGTGGCATTGTACGAAGTCTTGGTTAAGTCTCACATTTGGGGGAATTATGTGAAATAAATGTTAACGACGCATTACAGAAGAAAATTCAGAAGAGTTTTAACTTTGATGTGCCTGGATTAGAGTGTATTACAATTAATGAGGTTTGGACAAGCTTTGGACTGTTTTCTCGGATGTAGAAGCTGAACCTGTATATGTTGATAAAAGCTTGAATGGCAGCAGGCCCGTAACGAAAGCTTTTCCAAAACGGGGGGTGGCATGACAGGATTCCCCCCGGAAAATGTTATTGAATAAACGTGGCGAGCCGCGCACATCACAAGCGGGAAGCCCCTTCACATCTCGGTTCCAGGCCTGCTTAAGGTCCTAAAAGCTCTGGGTTTTAGATGCTCTCTGGTGCATTCTGAACTTTATTTTGGAGCACTTTTGCACCAAATTTATGACCAATATTTCAGAAATAAATTTGGTTCAGTTAAGATATAAAGAGTGGGTGGAATGGGATGACATTGGTCATTGATTTGTATCCATTTTTTGTAAAATTAAGAATTTTGTCCTTGTTTTAATGCGCTACAAGTGTACTGTTTCAAATTAATGTAAAATGTTATAAAGGACTGCAAAAACTGCAAAAAAAATACGTAATTTTTTGCAGTAAAAGAAAACCTGTTTTTAGAAAAATGTTTTGTGTGTTGTTGATTTGATTGCCTGTTACTGTTAGACTGTGTTAGTGTTGCGACAGTGCACCTTTAATGGTCTCCTCCTGATCTAACAACTACTTCACATCACATCAACCTCAACATGAAATAGTTCAGTGTTTTTCCGAGAATGTAACTGAGTGCAAACTACTCACCACTTTGTCCAAGTCATGTCAAAGTCATAGTGAATGTGCATTTAAGGCGCTCTGCAGAGACAGCCTGTCATTGCTCATGGAACCGTCCTGGCGTAGTGATGCAGGCGACGAGACACTCGTGTAGCACTGCTTATATTGCATTTAGCCATAAATCGTGTTTCCCAGTTCCATTTCCCAAGAATGTAACTGCGCAAACCTAGTCACGGCTTTGTCCAATCGTTATGGGCAAAATCATAGTGAACGTGGATGAAAGGCAATTGGTCTTTCTTCTATGCGGATGTTTGTCCTCGTTGGCTGGATCAAAGTACGGTGCCGAGGGCGATCGCGCTCGCCACTGCAAGCATGCCGCGTGAGGCGAGCATCTCTCTGCCGCTCATGTCCAAGGCCCCGGCTCCTCAGCAATCAAATGGAGGGGGACAGGCGGGGTCGGCAGAGCGCTGTGTTGCGACTGGCTGCCTGACAAAAGCCAAGAACTTTGAAGAGCCAGATGCGAGGGGGTGCAAAGTGGAGCCCAATGGTTTGGGCACTCTTGTCCCCCCCCCCCACGCCCCCCCGAGGAAAGCAGCGCAGCGGGGCAAGCATGAAGACTTACCTGGCCTCCGACAGCCCCCAGCAGAGCGGGCAGCTGGGGCTCTCGACTCAGACATTGTGCTTCGTCTTCCAGCTCCAAGAGGCCCAACTCGCTAGTCATGTTCCGGCAGAAGTGTGAGTTTGGTGCTAGTAGCGGCGGCCACCATCAGTGCCCGCATTTCATCAAGAGGGCACTGGCAGCCTGGTCCCGTTGGCTGCTGCCCGGTTCTGAACAAGCAGCAGGGCTGGCAACAGGAGCAGCACGTCGGAAGGGGAGAATTAGCAGAGGGTACAGAGGCTGCAGCACCCCAGGGTGCACAAGTAAACCACACCAGCAGCACTCCAGGGTTCACCAGTAAGCCCCACACGCAGCATTCCAGGGAGAAACAGCAGCCTCGCCAGCAACACCCCAGGGTGCACAGTAACTACACCAGCAGCACCCAAATGGTGCACAAGTAACCACTCCAGCAGCGCCCCAGGAAGCACCAGTCGCCACGCCCGCAGCATCTCCCATGGTTGCATAAGTAACCACGCCAGCAGCGCCAAGAGAAGCAGCAGCAGGTCGCCCAAGGAGCCGCTCAAGCGGCAGGTTGGTGAAGGCGGATTATGGCGCTAGCACTCCGACCTCAGCTGCCGCTTCTATCGAGCCTGCTCGGGCTTGGACATTTTCTTCAAGCAAAAAAAAACTGCGGGGACTCGAGACTGAGAGCGTGATCGAGAACCTGGCCAGGGAGAAGTTGATCCGCCGACGTCGCCTAGTCGAAAGCTTTGCCCCTCATGTTTCGCAGCGTGAAAGGCCTGTCCCCACTTGGGTGACGTTTTTGGCGACAGCCCTGAAAAAAGGTTGTTGAGTCGTGGTCGGGTCGTGACGCGGCCTGATGCGTGTGACCGCATGTAGTGACACACGGTGACTCCCTGTCGCCTCTGGATTTGGAATGTTCAAAATCCAGGGGCGACATCTGGTGTCTCATCATGGATGTCGTGCGCCCTGTCACACGCTGACGTATGCTGTCCTGCGCGGGTGACGACCGTTTTAGGGTTAGGGTTGGGGTTAAGGACCACAGAATGTGCTGTAAAATATTTTTCCTTCAATGCATGGATTTTAAACATTAACTATATTAAAATTAATACAATAGAGTCAATTGTGCAAATGAAAAGATGTCTGTACAGTTTTATTTACAGATGTATTGTTCCGCTTCCAATCCAATCACTATCTCTAACTTTTTCACAGGGATGGATTCAGCGAGTGTAAGACTGAACTCCCTCTCCCCCTCCACCCCCCACTTCCCTTATTCCAGGGGAGGGGGGGGGTGTGCTGGATGACAATCAGTGCGGATGGATGGATTGAGAAGGCAATCGGTGCGGAATGGATGGATTGTGGCAGGGGAATTAGTGTGTGTTGGTTGGAGTCGGTAAAATTGTGTGGGGAGAGCGCGGGAGATGTCAGTGGAGGAATACGGGATGGATGGGGGAATCATACAGGATGCAATAATAATAATAATAATAACTTTATTTATAAAGCGCTTTAAAACAACTACAGTTGCCACAAAGTGCTGTACATGAGAACCTCATGGACAAGGCATTACAAACCATTAAAAACCGTAGAACGAAGGACTATAAAAAACACACTCTAAAAGTTAAAAGCACATTAAAAGCACTAAGAAACAGGAGCAAAGCCTCAGCCAGTGTCGAAAGCCAAGGAAATAAAAATGAGTCCTTGAGGGAGGATTTGAAGATGGACAGTGAGGGGGCCTGTCTGATGTGCAGCGGCAAGGTGTTTCCAGAGTGCCGGAGCAGCAACAGAAAAAGGCTCTATCCCCTCTGAGCCTCCGCTTAGACCTTGGTACCTCAAGGAGCAGCTGATCAGCTGACCTGAAGGCACCGGGCAGGAGCATATAGGTGGGGCAAGCTCGAGAGATAAGACGGGGGCGAGCCCATTCAGCGATTTAAAAACAAACAAAAGAATTTTGAAGTGAACTCGAAAATGCACTGGGAGCCAGTGAAGGGAGGCCAAAATTGGCGTAATGTGCTCTCCCTCTTTCGTGCTCCGGTCAAAAGGCGAGCGGCGGCATTTTGGACAAGCTGGAGACAAGCCAATGAAGCTCTTGCGACTCCAGAGTAGAGTGCGTTACAATAATCCAGCCTAGATGTAATAAAGGCAATGGATTACTGTGTTTCAAAATGCTGCCGCTCGAGAATGGGCTTCTCACCTTTGCCAGCTTCCTTAGGTGAAAGAAGCTGGACTTAACCACCGCGCCTATTTTGTTTATCTAGTTTAAAAATCACCGTCCATCCTAAAACCCAGGTTCAAAACGTTTGGCCTTACGGGACAATGCCAATGGCCCAAATCAACAAAGGGAGGATCACGGCAGCCATTGGGTCCAAACAAAATCACCTCTGTCTTCCCTTCATTAAGTCCCAGAAAAGTTTAAGGCCATCCAGGACTTAATGTCCTCAAGGCAAGACCAGAAGTGATTTTAGAGAATAGTCGTCTTCTTTCCTGAGTGGCATATATAACTGGCTATCATTCTGCGTAAAAGTACAGTACAGGATGAATGGGGGGGGGGCAGTGCAGGATGGATGGGAAGGGGGTCAGTACAGGATGAATTGGGGACGAGTGTAAGATGGCTGTGGAGGGTGGCAGGAGAATCAATGCGAGGTGGATAGGGAGATCAGTGCAGGATGAATAGATGGGGGGGGGGTGTAGAGGGGGAGTGGATCACAGGGGATGTCAGTGAGGACTGAATAGAGGGGGGAATGGGGAGGAGAGGTCCCAGATAAAGGGGGGGGGGGGATGGGGGGGCGTACAAGAGAGAGGGGGGAAGGGGCAGAGGAGGTGGTGAGGAAGGAAAATCAGCGCTCCTCGGACAGGGACGGCATCATCGCCCCGCTGGCTTGGCCATCCCTTTCCACCGCCAAGTCCATTTGGGACTCCTCAGCACGTCCGCCAGCCAACAGGAAGGTGCTGAGGGGGGCCGAGCGGTGCATGGTGCTTCAGGCGGCCTCCCCCTTCTTGTTCCTCGCCTCCCCTCCCTCCCTCCTCCCAGCCTCGGCGTGCGGGAGGGGTTTTGTTTTGAAAGCGGTTGTATCGTTGGCGGAGTGGCAAGCGGGCGGCCGCTGTGAGGGCTGGCACGGTGCATGAGGAGATGGAGCCGCCGTCCCCACTGTTGCTGCTGTGCGGGGCCCGTCATTCACTCCGACCCCCCCCCGTCACCCCGCACGACAGCCGTCGCCGCCGCCGCCGCCCAGAAACGATGGGGGGGGGGGGGGGGGGGGTCCCGCGGCGTGGGTGCGAAAGGCGAGGGTAGGGGGCGAGGGCCCGGCGGGGGGGGGGGGGGGGGTGATTGCGGACCCGGCCCGAGCAGCGCCTGGAGTCGGGAGACACGGCCGGCTGCCAGCACTGGGTTCAGATTCAGGTCCTTCCCGCTTCCCGCCCGGTGACGGTGGAACGGTCTCCCCGTGCCGGCAGCGGACGGGACCCGCTGGCGAGGCTCTCCGACGCCGCGGATGGAGGCCGCTGGACCGGGCGGGCGAACAACCGCACCCCCCTCCCCTGGAGAAACGGGAACCCATATTTATTTTTCAAACCATTCCGTTTTTTTAATACCCCAGATATAAAAAACAAACAGATTCCCCCCTCGCCCGCAACGCAATATTTCACGGTCCCCAACTAGCACCCAAACATAGGCCCGGAGCGTCCGAGGCGATGCATTGAAAATGGGTGATCTGATCCCGCCCACTGCGCACGCGCGGAGAGACGGAGCCATTTTGCGTCGCTTGTGCGTCTTTGGCCACCAGCTTCCCCCCACTGCCGCAGGCGCGGATGGTCGCAAATGTTTTTAAAACATCTTTCCTGGATTTTTTTTCCCTCTGAAAAAAAGGGGGGGTGCGGTCGCACCCAACGCAACCCCCCTTCGGACGGCCATGCTATACCCAAACATTAGATAGATGAAAATTTAATTTCTGTATCATTGTCTTATATACACGTCTCTTTGAACTAACTATATAATAACAATCATACTTAAAAACCCCTAAACTTTCATAATTATATAAATATGAAATAAAATACATAATATAAAAGTAATAATAAAAAATGTGAGTAAAGTAAGTGATGTTAGTAAAGTGTAAGGGAAAAAAAAGTGACTACAACTATAATTAGTTGTAGTTAGTATTAGTGTAAGCCACACTAGTGTGGCTATTAATCTACGGACTTCCGTGAAAAAAATATGTTAATAATTCCAACTCCGTTTTTTGCTTAAGGGCTATATATGTCGGATTGGTATTAAATTTATATACTTAATAATTAATTAATAATACTACTAATATCAAATATAGTTAGTGTCAGCACTATATTAGGAGAGCTAAACGTACATTTTTTAAGGGGTAGGTATTACAAAACTATATTTATTAATAATCCATCCATACCTCCTTAACCCCAAGATAAAGTCCATGTCCATTGTTCCTCCTCCTTTCCCTGCGGATCCTCCTTCAATTGAATCCATCCTCCTTTTCTGTGGATGGGCAGTATCATCAGGTAAGTGATCAATAATATTCAGTATTGTTCATCTTCATCTACTTCTTCCTCTACTTCTTCCTCTTCCAGTTTCTTCTGAATGTTTCGAGCAAATTCAAGAGCTTCTGTATGTTTGGTGAAATGGTGCTCCTTGTTACATAAGATACTCTTAATGTTGCCGGGTACATCAGGCCATATCTCAGCTTCTTTAGTTTCCTCAGGATATACCTCTTGTTTCTGTAAATAAAGATCTTTCTCTTGGCTACTTCCGCAGGGTAATCTCTGAAGATACTGATGTTGTCTTCCTCATATTTGAGATTTTTCTTACGTATTATTATCTTCATCATATGTTTAAAAACATGATCGTAGCCACCTTCACAATCATCTGTCTTGGGGGAGCATCCCTCCCAGGGATACGTCTCAATGCCCTGTGTGCTCGGCCAGCAGAGGTTCTTTGTCCAAGTTCAGAATATCTTTCAGGAGTTTTGCAGCAAATTTTCGGAGGTCTTGATCTCCCTCTCGGCCTTCACTCAATCCAACATTGTTCTGACGCCTTTGACGTTCCTCCAAGCCAATGCAGATTTCTCAGTTATTTTGTGTAATAATTCTGATAACGCTTGTTCTCAGCAAGACTCTTTTCGGCTGATTCAGTCAATTCTTTTATTATGTCATTTTTGTTGGTTAAGTGAGGTTTTAATAGGTTCTAACCGTATCCAGCAGCAACTCATCTCACCAGTTTACGTCATCCAACTGTTGTTGAAATCAGTACCTGCTTTATCTTTCCTTTCGTCCATCATAGTCTTTACAGTAGTTATAACTTCTTTTTGAACTCTTCTTTCAACTTTTGTGATTTCACCAAAATCTATCATTTCTTAAAGTCATTATTTCTTCTTTATAATTCTTTTTTCAATCCTTAAGCATTTTTTTAGCTCATCCATAATAATTTTTTTGAGGTCATCCATCTTTAAAATATCTTCCTGGGAGGCACTCAAACTCGAGCCCGTGACTCCAGTGAGGGCCTACTTCCTTTTTTCACAGGCTTTTTCACTTGGTGGGGTGGGGGAGCGATGCATCGACATTTTCTTGTTAAAGTCGCGCAGCCTGATGAGACGTCACGCACCTTTTTAAACGCTACTGGAGCTGTTCACGGACCCGTTCTCCTCTGGTGAGTAGCTTCAGGTTAACCCCTTTTACCCCCGTTTTTCATGCAATGTTTAGTGGAGCTGAATGGTGCGAGTTCCACTCACTCCATAGCGCCACCGAAGCCGAGAGCTTTGAAATCTTCACGGAATCAACTCGCGTGACTCCGAAGTAAAATAGGAAGATTAAACTAGAACTTACCAGTTTAAAATTTGATCTTTATTTTATGAGAAGTTACGATGACGATTACGTGCCTCCATTCCCAACCCTCTTGTCATAAAGATCACCTGGTAGCTCTAGTTCTCTCCAATCTTACTATGTTCAGTTCAACTACGTTACAATATACAATACAATATTTTCTTCCATGTCATTTAAAAACCTCAGTGAGGCTCAAACAAAACTCTGTTTCCACAGCCATACAAACAAAGACAATTCCTACAAAACACAAACAATTCAATTTACATCCATCACAGTGAATCTCCTCCTCACTGTGATGAAGCAAAGTCTTTTTCTCTCCCTACACCATTTATCTCCCGATGTTGAAGCCCCAGGCGGGCGATGGTAAGTCCCATGGCCATTAAAAGCCACGCTGGGCGATGTACTGCCCCTGCTCCGGGTCGTTCCAACCCATGACACGGGCTGGAGAGTTGCGTTGCTGGGAGCTCCGAAAAGCGGTCTCCCACCCGGACCCGCGAGCTCCTGATGTTCCTGTCCTGTCTGCAGCTGGAGCCTCCGTGCCCGGATTCGGGCCGCAGCAGCGCGCCACCACCGCTCCCCCACGCTCCGAAGCCGGCCAGCCTCACGATGGTGAGTAGTCCGCAGCTTCCGCAGGCTCCGCGACTGGAGCCCCCCAGGTCCCATTCTGGCTGGAGACCGCTCCACGGTACTAGGCCCCATCGACAACGGGAAAAGGTCGGTCTCCCGTGCAGGGAAAGAGATTTTTTAAAAAGTTTCCCCCCCTTCCCCCTCCCGCCCCCCCCACATATACACAGTTAAAAAAACAGTATTAAAAAAACACAATCAACTACATTTAACTAGACAAAAATTAAAAAAAAACACACACAGGCTGTAGGGGCTGCTGCAAAACGCGAGTCGCACTGCCACCGGACAATCTGTGATTTTTTCGCAATTGACGCGCATGCAGGCTGGCGGGGCTTCTTCACCTAATCGCTCATCGTAACTCCTCATAAAATAAAGATCAAACTTCAAACTGGTTATGTTCTCGTTTAATCTTACTTTTATTGCATACCAAGCTTTTCAAAACTAGAAAAATAAGACTGAACAGTTGAATTAAAAAAACAGATAAAACAGACCTAGAAAACGCGGCTGACCCAACCATTGCAAACATAAGATAGCTGCATTAAAATTTAAATTAAATCAGATTCTCTCCGCAAAAATTATTAAGGTATTTCATTATACCAAGCCAAAAAAATTTTGAATTTGGTGATAAACCACACAAGCTACTAACCACGTCAACTCCGCAAATTAGAGAATGACCGTACAAATACAACAAAATTAGATCAGAAAAAGGAGATCTACTTACATTGCCTAAAGATATTAATGAAAGATTCTTACCATTCTACCAACACTATATTCACCCAAAACAACAGCCAATCCTGCAAAGATGAAAGGTTTTCTTGAGAATTGCAATCTCCCATTCCTTAATTAGGAGGAACGGGATGAATTAGGAGCAGAGATAACAACAAAATACATTGGGAGACTATTAAATTCATTGAAAAGTGGAAAAACTCCTGGCCCGGACGGGTTTAGTAACGAATTTATAAAAAAATGTAATGACTTAATTTCTCCATGCTTACAAGCCCTTATAATTCAAGCATTTAAAGAACAGACTTTTACCACAAACTCTTGCTGAGACTCAACTATTACATTAATTCCTGAAAAGAAGATAAAAATATCTCGAGGACCTGGATCCTATAGGGCAGTAGCCCTTTTAAAAATACGGAGCAAAGATACTAGTCTCAGATTTTGGCTTGTAGATGAAGGTTTGGTTTATCAGTAAAACTAATACATCCAGATCAAACTGGGTTTATACCTAAACGACATTCGTTTTATAATTTGAGACGTTTGTTTAACATAATATATTTGCAAAGAATGCCAAATGAAGATCTAACAATTATTTCTCTAATGCAGAAAAAGCTTTTGACCAAGTGGAAATGGTCTTATCTTTTCACAGTGTTGAGACATTTTCAATTGGGAGAAACTTTCCTTTATCGTGAAAGTTTTATACACTAATCCGGACAGCTAGAATACTGACAAATCAAATGCTTTTACTCTAATTATTTTATCTAGGGGTAACAGAACCAAGGATGTGCCCTTTCTCCAATGTTATTTGCTTTAGCCCATCCTTTAGCTCTTGCCGAGATTATCAGGTCCCATTCAGGCATTTAGGGAGATAATACCAAATATACCACAATAAAACTCGTTATTTGCAGATGATGTACTTCTATACATTACTAATCCCCAAGTTAGTATTCCAAATGTTCTAAACGTTAAAGAACAATTTGGTTCTTTCTACGGGGATACAGTAATAAATTGGAATAAAAGTGAAATTATGCCAATAAAAGACAAGACTCTTCTCAACTCCAGAAATTTCCTTTCAGTATTGTTACTGAAAATTTCAGATATCTTAGAATTTTACGTGACTAGAAAAGTATTCCTCTCTGTTTAAAATAAACTTTCCACCATTAATCACTAAACCATATGCCTACATTCAATTTTGGAAAACATACTCGTCCTATCTCCCTTATTGGTCGATTAAATGCCATAAAGATGATCTTCCTTCCACTACTTTTATATTTATTTCAATCAATATATCTCCCTAAAAGTTTCTTTAAAAAAAATGATTCTATTGTCATTAACTTTATTGGGACTACAAAACCCATAAATACACAAAAGACATTTGTGCAAATCCACAGAAAAATGAGGATAGCTCTTCTATTTTTTTCTTTTTTTACGACTGGGCAACTAACTTTAAAAATAAACCTTCTGGTTGAACGATAACATGTCCAACAGTTAATTGGTTTAAAAAGGAATGAAGATTGTTTGCCTTTTAGTATAGACTCGTTCACCTATCTTCAATACATTTGAATAGTCAACATATGACAAATCTGATAATACATAGTACTACCGTATCTGGAAACCGTTGAAATTCAGTCTTAAATTGAGAACATGTCACTCCTTCCTATTGCAAACAATCTTTTAAACCGGCCACTTTAGATATGGTGTTTGTTCCATGGAAGAACCTGGAATTAATACTGTGGGAGATCTCTATAAGAAAGCGGGATCTCTCTTCTTTGCAAGAACTACAGGAGAAATATCACTTGAAACGGCAACAATTTTTCTTAGATACCTTCAAACCAAGATTTATGTGAAAACATATACACAACGACAGTCCCTCTTATTGGTCCAGATATATAACGATTGCTTGAATTAGACATGCCAATACAAGTAAGTTGATATCTACATTTATAACACCTTCTAAATATTGATACCCCCATCTTCTAGAATTTATTGATGAACATGGTGGACGAAGCTGGGTCACCCATTTCAAAAGATTATATAGGAGGAAACCCTACTATAACATACATTACTGTTCTACTAAATGCCAGTCATTGCTGATACAATTCAAAGTATTGCATAGTAATACTACTCAAAGAACCAATTTAACAAGATCTTCCCACTGTATCTCCTCTCTGTGATACATGTCACTTCCAAGAAACTCCTTAACCCCATTCTTTTTTGGATCCTGTATAAAATACAAAAATTTCTGGATGGGAATAATCAATACCATTTCTAAAACACTCAAAATTCAATTGAGTCAGATTCGAGAAATTAATAATATTAAGGAATAATATTATCAGAGGTCGCCTAATTAACGATATTTTCCAAAGACGCTTCCTTCGCATGGCGGTTTAATAACTGCGGAAAAAACTTATACTTAGATTCTGGAAAAAGTAACGTCCCACAGTTGGATGATGTGGATCACAGAATTGAATTGAGACACTACATTTAGAAAAAATAAGGCGTGGTTTTGTTCTGACAAATCAGATCCATTTTCCAAAAATTCTCCGTTTCATGAATTCTTCAACACAGATGGTTAAACACAAATTCAAAAACCGACACTAGGTCGGGTGAGCAGGTGTAGGAAGGGTAGTGGATATACCTCCGCCTCTTTTTTTTCACTTCTTTTGTTTAGTTCAGGTGTCTTTCTTTTTCTTATCATATCTTTTTCGAAAAATTCTTGTGTCCTTTCTTCTTCCGCCTTTTTTTCTTTTTTTCCAATTCACTTTAAGTTTATAAAATGTTAAAACTGAAGCTGTACGAAAATTGTATATTGTTATTTCGATTACTTCTTCCCTTGTACAATTGCTGCGAATGAAATAATTATTTAAAAAAACATTGTTTATACATTGTTTCAATGATTAGTATAATCCAAGCTTCTAAGACTTTCCAAGACTTTATTTTCTGAAAATTCTCTGTTAAAACTTGACTGCTTTCCCTTGTTCAGCAAATCTCCATTTTAATTTACGAACCAAACTTACCAAATTAAAGTCCTAGAGTTAATAATGAGCTTCAGTTACTGATAACAGCTGGAAAGAAATATCCCTGAATCTGGAGGTGTGCGTTTTCTGTACCTCTTGTATTTCTGTGCCTTTTGTCTGATGGGAGCGGGGAGAAAAGGAGTGCCAGTGAACGGTGGGTGGTGGTGTATGGCTGGTGGCTTTGCCGAGGTATCGTGAAACCGTTACTGTGGTACAGTGAAATTCATTTTTGTTTATAGTTCATACATGTATCACGAACATAAGCATTTAGATGCACTTAGATAAGAATCTCATCCCACTTTGGTCTAGTGTCGAGCTTTAACTTATACCCATAAAGCTTCATTATCATTTGCGGTGTAAGCAGGGTCAGCCGAGCCAGTGTACCATTGGTGTCCTCCTTACACTGGCTGCTGCAGGCCGTGCCCTGTCAAAAGATAGTTTTCATAAATGGAATTTATTTTTTGAACACTCATGCTTTTATTATTCCACATGATGCTGCGTCATATTGCTAACTGCTGGCACTGTCGTTTGTCCTTGTTTGTCCCTGCCTTAGGAGACTTTTATGGTCCATCTCGTGACCGTACCTGTTTCAAACAGGTTGAATGCGGCAGATTCCATCCAGATTGGGTGTTTGTTTTGTCAGCTAGCAACATATGTTCCCTAAGTCTCCCACTCTGTGTCTATCACTGACACAGGGAAGCACAGTGGGCGCCGCAGTACAATTGGCCTTTCGACGCTTTAGTCTCACCTCGTTCCTCTCCTCTTCCAAGATCATGGCGGATCTCTACCTGACCACATTATCCTTCAACTCTCGCCTCAATGCCACAAACGTTTGGTGGTGAATGACGATGGCTGTTGTCCCCTGAAAATCCTCCAGTTGGAGCATTCCACAGATTCATCCGCTCTGGAGCAAAGCCATTTCAGTCGGAAATACCTTTGCACTTATCCAGAATCGCAGCCCCACTAGATTCCTCCAGCTGGACGCAAGATTGTTCCTCCATCCAGGCCTGTTAGAACGTTGGGGGTTTTAAATCTAAACCTCTCATTCATCCAAACTCTAAAGCATATGGATGTAGAATGGGTGATCGATGGTTGTGTGTGGACTCAGTGGTTAGAAGGGTTTTGGGCATCATGCCGTTATAAGAATACATGTGAATAAGAAATATGTTGTCCAAGCTTGGAAATGGTGCAGAGAATGGGACTGAGCTACAGGGAGAGGTTGATCAGGCTAGGGCTGTATTCCTTGTGTCGGAAGATAATATTGTGTGAACTGGATGGAGGTGGATAAAATCATGAGAGGAATAGATCAGGTAAATGCATACCTTTGCCCAGAGTAGGGGAATCGTGAACCAGATTAAGGTGAGGGTTGGAGAGATTTATTAGAAACTGGGGGGGGCTGAGCGGTAACTTTATGACACAAAGGATGGTGGGTGTATGGGAATGATGTATCAGAGGAGGTAGTTGAATGCAGGCAGGTACAATCGTAATTGTTTGACACATTTGGACACGTGCATAGATAGGACGGGTTTAGAGGATATGGACCAAAGTGCGGGCAGGTAGGACTAGTGTAGATGGGGCATGATGGTCAGTGTTGGCAAGTTTGGGCTGAAGTAACCTTTGTCCACGGTGTCTGACTCTAAGGACTCTAAGGACCTGTTTCCCTCTCCCCTATCTTTCAATTGAATTGAATTTTTCTAATCTACCAGCCCTGCAACCAGTCTGGTGAATCTTTAGCTGTACTCAGATGCAGTTACATCAAGCCTCACAGTGGCAACATATCCTGTCTGCTACTGCCCTGTACGAAATTGACGTTGTGATGAAGAGGTTTAAGACACTATTTCATAAACCTTTGGCATTGACCTTGTGTACAAGACAACAGGACCCTTTGAACATCAACATTACACACACAGTCTGTCACCATTTAAGAACAACTAGACCTGTTCGGGCCCACTCCCCCACTGCAAATTCCCACCGAACTACGTTGAGCGGCTGCCGCGTTCAAAGTTGTGCCTTTGACGACTGAAATTAAGTTAAATTAATAATAAAGTGAATAGAGGACGCATGGAGGCGTTTGTAAAGTGAAGGAAACTTACCCGTGGAGCCGTTGGGTCCCCGTCGTGAGGCATGCAAGTACACGTGAAATTAAAAAAACATGGCAAAAAAAACACTCCTCACATCCCCAACCTATCCCACCTCCCAATAATGAAAATCGTGGTTTTTAAATGAAACCTCCCCTTACCCCTTATCCCACACTAAAACCCCCCGCCCCCCCACAATGAAAATTGCATGTTTTTTTTAAATTAAATTTTCAATGAAATCGTGTTTAATCTTTTAAATAACCTAAACACAATGTTAACTGTCAATGAAAATGGAACATGACTGAGTTCTTTTAAGGATAAAATCAATGTCAATTGAAAATCGTGATTTTTTTAAATGTAAATGAAATTTAGGATCCCATTGGACTTTCGAAAATCGATTGACTGAAAGTGGTTTTTGTAAAGTTTGAAAAATGTCAATAACTTGTCAGTTATAACATCTCAAATTGAACGAAACTTGGCTAATGCACATACCCAGAACAATGGTGAGTGTGGGCCAAAAAATTGTAGCGCTCTTGTGTACCGTTTTGGCTGTGTTTCGGGGAAATCACACACACACACAAACAAACGAAACGAACAAGATGAAGAGATTTAGTTTTTATATATATACTAAACAAGTGCAGACCCATTGGGTCTGTTCCCCCATTGCGTGTTTGCGGGAGGAGGGGTGCAGGCGGCATGCGGCGTCCACACACACTAACCACCCCCCCACACTAACTACCCACTTGATATTACATTAATATTATTAATTAGCTCCTTTTACCCCATAACCGCCCTATCCACTGATAGCATAGCCCCCCAACTCGCAGGCGCGTCTAGAGAGGGAGTGGGGGGGGTAGAGAGTGAGGGCAGAGAGAAATGGGAGAGACAGTGAGAGAGGCAGAGACAGAAGGGCAAGAGACAGGGAGAGGGGAGAGCCCGGGTTGCCAAATGAAGATAAGGTCCCAAGATCTGTAGAACAAAGTAGCTATTGTTTTTTCTGCAGAACGTTCTCAATACTGCTGCGCCTTTAATTTACAGCAGCGGGGGCGGGGCCAGGGCGCAGGTGGGCCTGGATTTGGTCGGCAAATGTGGGTATTGGTGTGACGATAGCAGCTGGTGAGAGGCTTTGTTTAGATTTTAAAAAATGAGTTTTGTTTTGAGTTTTATTCAAAATCTGGGGAAATAATTGACCAAGGATTTCCAAACTCATAAGGTAAAATCCCCAACGAAATGGTAAAAAATATCAGCGTTTCTGCGCCTAGTTTTCAGGAGATATGTTTCACAGGCAAAATCACACACACACAACACACGCTCACACAGAGTTTTAAAAGTATACTAGACCAAGTGCAGACTGGGGGGTGGAAAGGGGAGAGGGAGGGGAAGGGAGGGGGAGAGGTGGGGGGGGAAGGGAGGGGGTGGGGGAGGGGATGGGGGGTCGGAGGGAAGGGGGTAGGGGAGGGGTGGGGTGGGGGGAGGGAGGGGAGGGGAAGGGGGTTTAGGGGAGGGAGGGTGGGACGGCTGGGAGAGGGCACGAGGGTGGGGGAGAGGAAAGGGGGAGTGAGAGGGGGGAGAGAGAGAGGGGGGAGAGAGAAAGAGAGAGAGAGGGGAGAGAGTGAGAGATGGGATCATGGAGAGATGAGGGATGAGAGAGAGGGGGGAGAGACAGAGAGCGTGGAATACAACCGTTGCGTCACGCATATCAGAATGTTCTGTAAATGAAGCGTGCACGTCTCATGCACGAAAGCTGTCGGAGCTCTATTTCAGGGAGCAGCCTGCCGCATCACACACACACTAACCACCCTCCTTCTAACCACCCCCACTCTCTCCCCCCTCCCCTCCCCTGTCCCCCCCTCCATCCTGTCCCCCCCTCTCCCCTCCTCCCCTCTCCCTCCCCCCCACACACACACACAGCGGGTCCGATCTAAGTTGTCAAAATGAATACAGCAAAAAAAAACATTTTAACTCTCTTTGAAATTAAAAGTTAATGTTAAGAATTAGTGATGTTAAGTGACAAATAATTAAATTAAATTCAATAAAAGCCAATGAAATCTACAACCTGGCACCCAGAGTGGGGGGGGGGGGCAGGGCCAGTTGGGCCAGGTGCAAAGGCATTGTGAAACGGGAGGGAGGGAGGGAGGGGGAGAGAACTCCCACCCCTGTCCCATTGTGATTAGAACATCTGTGAGATGGCGCTGTGACTCATGCAGAAGTTTGCTTTTTTTTTGAAAATTGACGAAATCTAGGAGAGGAGTGGATTTCTGAACTCATAAGTTAAATCCCTACCGAATTGTAAAAATATCCGCGTTTTTTGTGTGTGGTTTGGCGGATCACGAATCAAAGGCCAAAAATAGCTAATCTGCAAATCTAATCACACACACACACACACACACACACACACACACATCACACACACACACACACACACACACACACACACCCACACACACACACACACACACACACACACACACACACACACACACTTTACAAATATATTAGACCAAGTGCACAGACCCGTTGGTCTGTTCCCCCATCGGCGCGTTTTGTGGGGGGGGGTGTAGGGCAGCATGCGGCGTCACGACACACACTAACCACCCCCACACTAACTACCCCATGATATATATTAAATTATTATTAATAAGATCCTGTACCGCCGCATAACCGCCCTAGCCACTGACACATAGCCCCCAACTCGCACGCGGGTCAAGAGGGGGAGAGGGGGGTAGAGAGTGAGGGCAGAGAGAGAGTGGGAGAGACAGTGAGAGAGGCAGAGACAGAAGGGAAAAGAAACAGCGAGGAGGGGGGGGGTTAGGGGAGGCAGGGGAGAGGATTAGAGAGAGCGAGAAGGAGAGAAGAGGGAGGGGAGGGAAAGAGAGGGAGAGCAGAGAGAGTGGGAGAGAGAGAGAGAAGGGGGGGGAGAGACAGGGGAGGAGAGAGACGGGCAGGGGAGAGAGAGAGGGGGGGAAGGAGAGAGAGTAGGGGGGTGAGAGAGAGAGAAGAGAACGGGAGAGGGAGAGAGAGCGAGGAGAGAGGGGGGAGGGAGAGAGAGGGGGCAGGGAAGAGAGGGGGAGAGAGAAGACGGGGAGAGAAGAGAGAGAGAGAGAGGGGGAGAGGGGATCGAGAGACAGGGGGAGAGAGAGAACGACGGGCGGGAGAGAGAGAGGGTGGGGAGAGAGAGAGAGGGGGGAGAGAGAGAGGGGGAGGTGATGAGAGAGAGAGCGAGCGGAGAGGAGGAGAGAGAGGAGCGAGAGAAGGGGGGAGGGGAGAGAGGGGGAGAGAGAGGGGGAGGGAGAAGGGGGGAGAGAGAGGAGAGAGCGAATGGACGGAGAGAGAAGAGAGATAGAGAGTGGGAGCGGAGAGAGGGGGGGGGCGAAGAGAGGGTGAGAGAGAGAGGGAGAGAGAGAGGGGGGGAGAGAAAGGGAAAGAGGAGAGAGGGGAAGAGAGATAGGAGGAGAGGGGGGTGGAGAGCAGAGAGAGAATGGGGGTGAGACAAAGAAAGGGGGCCAGAGACAGAAGGGCCCGAGGAGAGGGGGTGGAAGTGTCGAGGAGGAGAGGGAGGGTGCGGAGGAAGGGGTGAAGTCTTGGTGAAAAGGGAGGCGAGGGAGAGAGGGGGCGCAGGGGGGGGGACGGGAGGGGGGGGGGGAAGGGGAGAGAAGTGGAGGGAGTCATCACACAGTTTGCAATGTAAAGGCATCGCAATGTATGGAACAGTATACAGATATTCACCCATCCTGACCTTTGCAAAATATCGGAATCGAGTTTGCATTGCATGTAAAAGAAAAGTGAGAATATGTGCAACCATATTTAGATTTTAACACAGTTTGTATTGTATTATAAACGGAAAGTCAAACGTATGACATTAATTTTATTTATTTATTGTGGAATATAAAATCTTTTGTGGGGGGGGATGGAATTTTTTGCATTACCTTGCGTCTGGAAATGATCGGTAGTTGAGTGCTCGGAGTCTCGGAGATCTCCTGCAACCCCCGGCTCCTGCTCTGCCTCCTCCCGCGGTCCGCTGCGTCCCCGTCCGCTGGCCAGTCCCCTTTCCGGCCCCGATTCCGCCGCCACCCGACCGCCACCGGCAGAGTCGGGCGAGGACGCCGCTGTAAACCGTACCAGCACCTTTGCTGAAATTAACCTTCTTTCATCATGACCTCCCCATTTTCAGGGAGTGACCTTAATATTGATCCTTTTTTCAGGGGAGTAACCATAATCATAAGATCCTCTTGATGGGGAAACTTTTTTTTGCATTTAGGAATCTTTCATTTTGAAATCGGTTTCAAGATTTTGATTTTTTGCTCACACTAATAAAGCAGTAGACATTGATTACAACCGGATTCTTACATACAGTAAGGTTTAAAATAAAAGACATAAATAGAAAGATTTTAGAGTGTCTTCAGGACATCACTCCAGTTAAGAGTTGTTTATAAACCTGACAGAGAAAGCAAGTTTGCTTGGGCTTTTCAAGGAGGCATCGCGAATCATTCCCTATGTTAATTAGGGAAGTCCCCCCCTTGCCATGACATATAGGGCTTTGTTTTCAAAAAATCAAGCGTGGATTTTTATTTTTGTCGGCCGCTCTCTTGTTTATATTCGTCGTCTTTTTCTTTTAACCCACTCGAACCAATAAAAAAAGAAAGGCAAAAACGACTTTCAAAGGCTGGCTGTGGAAAGAAAGGTGGTTGCGGCTGGGTGATAAGAAGACTGTATGTTTAGCGGCAAGTTTGGAGAGTTTTAGTGAGGGAGCTGTCCGACCTCATAAGGACAGGTGGCGACTTGCTTTTCGCCGTCCGCGGGTAGGACTAGAAGATGGTGAAAAGAGGGCAGCAGGGGCAAAGCCGATCTATTGGTTATTGAGCCAGCGTGCTGATCCGCCCGGGGAAGTGAGGAAGTAAAAATCGCCAGCGAAATAAGAAAAATGTCGGGGCACGCGGGTGGGGGGGAGTGAAGTATAGCCAAATGAAGAGAGAGAAGCGGCTTGGGAATTGGTCGCCATGTGGGATTTGTGACGTAAGCAGGTCGAGAGGGTCCTGTTTAGATTTTTACAAAATGAGTGAGAGTGGGGGGGGGATTTTATTAAAAAATGTGTACATAAAAATGTCTAAATTAATGCGGAGTGAATCCGTGACTGAAAAAGCAAAATTGCTACGAAATGGAAAAATGCGCGTTTTCAAGTCTGGTTTTGGCAACCCATGGAATCCAAAGGCAAAAATCTTATCTGAAAAAAAACATACACCCACCAACACACACACAAGACAGAGTTTAAAACTATACAAGAACCAAAAGTGCAGTCCAGTTGGCTCCTTTCCCCCAATGCCGTTGCGGGGGGGGGGGGGGGGGGGGGGGTGCGGGGGCAGCAGTGCGTCACACACACTAACTACCCCCCCTTGAAATATTAATATGCTCCTTTTAAACCCTAAAACCGCCCTATCTCCACTGATTGCATAGCACCCAAACTCGCAGGCTGTCTAGTCCATCTATTCCCCACTCCCTATCACCCCCAATCCCTCTTTCTCTATTCCCAACACACGTGAATTGCGCGCCTTCAAACACAGGCTGCGGTGGGGGGGGGGGGGGGGGGGGGGGGGGGGGGGGGGGGGGGGGGGGGGGGGGGGGAGTGGGGGGGGGGGGGGGGGCGCGTGGGGTGAGGGGGGGGGGGTGGGGAGGGGGCGTAGCAAACGGCATATGTAAATTAGATCAATTCCGAATGCCCAACTGTGAGAGATGCATTGTGACCTCAACAATGGAAGGTGCTGGAAACATCAGTGCGGTGGCAGGGGGGGCTGGGCTGGAAAAAGGCCTGAAGTCAATGAATCTATTCTGATTGGACATCTGTGAGCATTGGGCACAACCAAATTAGAGACATTCCACAGAATGGGGAACGTTCACGCAAAACATTCTATCTATGGGTGAGAGCATTTGATTTTTTTTTAACATTTTGAAATATTGGGGGGGGGGGGGGGGAGGAGTTATTTAATGTGTACGTAAAAATGGTCCTAAATTTATGAGGAGTGCATTAGTTGATGTAAAAGTGTAATGGTCTAACAAAATGAAAAAATCGCGGCGTTTGAGCTTCTGGTTTTGGCGGAACCGGAAATCAAAGGACACAAATGATATCTGAAAAAAAAATGGAATGTGACATACACCCACAAGCCGACACCACACATGCAGAGTTTTTAAATATAGCACTTGGATCTCTTGGGTCTGGACCCCGAATCCTGTTGCAAAATTGGCCGCGCAGGGGAAAGAACATGGCGGCGTTTTTTGGAGGAGAGTTGGGCTGCAGCGCTGCCGTTTAAACATGGTGTTTGGCCAGCAGGAGGCCACAACACAAGTGAGTGTTAGTGTGTGTTGTGTGTGTTGTGTGTGTGTGGTGCGGGGGGGGGGGGGGGGGGGTGGGGGGGGGGGGGGGGGGC